>CAJPEV010000217.1:0-91051 GCA_905338385.1 Darwinula stevensoni | reverse complement strand
CTTGCAATGCACGTGGTATTATTGTTGCCACAACGGAGTGCAAAAGTTGTATTCAATGTTGCCATAATATTGAAATGAAACGGAATTTAACCAAGGGTGTTCAAGTTCAAAAATACATTACCTGTAGTGTGTCACGTTGTACCAATGCTGAATTGTCAACATTAGGACATTAAGTCCTCCTTTTCCTGAGCTGGAACGCGCGCAAATATCGAGCATGAAAGCACTTGAGCGAGTACTATCATCCCACGGAGGGGTACATCTGTAGTACTTCCTTTACTGGATTATTATCCGAGTGAAGTACTTGAAAGAGATGACTCATTCTGTCCAAAAAGGGAGTTACGTCATAGAGTAGAGAGTGTAACTAGAGGCTCCACACTCCGCTCGAATCCCGTCCATTGGCAGGGTCGCAATAAAGATGTCGCTGTCGATCCTCCACCTAGAGGGCGCACATCAACAACTCTTCCAAGAAGTGGACTCAGCGAGACACGCGTGTTACGTTGAGGGATCCCTTTTGGTCGAATCCCCGAATGAGCAGTTTCCCGATTCCGCTGCCATGAAGCACGCCGCATTGAAGTGTTGTTGATAAGCCACCAGATGTCTCTGTAATATTTCGACCCTCCCCTATCCCTCGTAGTGTCGCCTCTAGTTACACTCTCTACTCTATGGTTACGTGCTTGGCATCACCCCCACATTTTTTCGCCCATGCAAGGAAAGAACCACACGTACCTCGCCGGCGGATTATCGCGCTCTCCCATTCTCGTAGTAGACGCTAACATTCAACACGTACTCTATGGTTACGTGCTTGGCATCACCCCCACATTTTTTCGCCCATGCAAGGAAAGAACCACACGTACCTCGCCGGCGGATTATCGCGCTCTCCCATTCTCGTAGTAGACGCTAACATTCAGCACGCGATATAAGTGCTTTGAAGGGACTGTAGGAAAATTGAGCATGTCTCCGTGGACCACCTGGTCAGAAGTATCTGGAGTCTCCTTCTGCCGTGTTTCATCTTTCAACGGATCTATCTAGTAATTGCAAAGCCTTCCATGAAGTTGTACGTGGGAAAACATCGGGCACTCTATGAGAAATACAGGGAACTGCATTTTTTAGATCACCATGGTGCAAATTTCTTAATCTGCTGTTAGGCGCCATCTCCCGTCGATCGGCGGGACTTATCTTCTGTTGATCTGATGTGGAGAACTTCATGTTGAAACAACATTAGGACTAAATTGAAGGCATATGTGAAAAACGAATTTCCGCTTCATACCTTCTAAGCGACCTCGCTAATCCATGAGCTAATCCATAATCGTCTTCCCTAATCTAATCCGTATCTAATAATGCTTAAAATTTGCTTAATTACGAATAGCCGGCATTATATTGATGTTGATTCTTCGCACAACTCTCAACTTGATCCATTTCAACATTTTGTCAATGTTGACAAAACCTTGTTGTGCCGAATAGGTGGGGCCTTCTGTTTGCCATGTTGATCAATTGTTATTTGACCGCGTCATGCTGACCAATTGTCAGAATTTTCTTCGGAGAAATGCAGGTAATGCTTTCGATCGAAGACAACCCCCTCATTCCCAACCACCACGTTGTGCACGAAAGATTATGCCACCAGGATCCTAGCTCCATACAGGCTCGGGTCAGTCGAAAAAAAAGGCTATAGTCCCATTGTAGATCTTGGAATGGGACTCAAAAAGAGTGTGTATCGCGAGCTCGCATTCAAATACGGACCTTCACAAGCTGCTTTCTTGGGCGGGCGTTGGTGGCCTAGTGGCTTTAATTCTGAGTTCGTGATATGCATGGTGTCGTAGGTAAGATCCGAGGTACAACCAACCCCTGACTTGAGACGGTCATGTTTAAAAACCTGATTTCTTCGGGATCTTTTATCAACATCTCCTGGCATTCTAAAAAAAAAAATATGTATAGCTTTATTTTCTATACGTTATAATTATTTTTTCTATATATTCTACCTTTTTATTATGTATATTTATTATTATTTATTTTATTCATTTATTCTTATTTCATTAATAACATTACTTTCATTTTTTATTTTTTTTATTTACTTTTTTTTTTAGGGGGGGGGGGGGTTGGGGTCATTGCGATAAGGCCTGAGTATCACTTTGAAAGGAATTGTTGAAGCATTGACGTAGTTGAAAACAGAGGGGATGAATCTCTTGACCCCTAGGCGGGGGGGGGGGGGAACATTTGAAAGCGGAAATTCACTAGATCACTTATGACCTGAACCTAGATAAGGTGCGAGTCGAACTCAAACTTTATCTATCGAAGCGATGTCCCGGATGCAATGGTATGCATTCTATGTAAGAGGTCGTAGGTCTTGTCGGCAGCAGACCAGTGTTTCTCAGCGAAGCGTATTCGCTTCCGTCAGCATGGCCCAGGATAAGAATCGGTACCAGAAATTCCAGTTGGATCTAGAGTTGGGGTGCCAGAAGGTAGTCGAAAAGATCAACGCCCGAGTGCCGTATTGCGATGTCGTGTTGAAAGTGGAAGGCAGGGCCTTCTTCAACAGCAAGGTTGATTTTGGGTTCATGGTCGCCTTACTTCGACCGGATTTTCACTTCTGGAAGCGGAGAGGCCAAGAAAAGGGAGGTGGTCCTCAATGGTGTCTCGAAAATCGGATTCATGGCCATTTGGGAATTCTTGCACGGCCCGGAGTTCTTCATGGACGGCGAGGATGGCTTGCTGGCCATCCTTAAGGACGCGCACTTTCTCGGCATCACGCATCTCTGCGGGATCGTCTCCAGGAAGATCGTCGAGACCCTGCGGGTCCGGAATGCCTTTCTCTTTCTCCGGGCGGCTCAGGATCTGGGCGAAAAGGAACTACGGGAAGAGGTCCTTGCATTCGTGGCTCGTTCCTTTAATGGCATCGTCGCAACATCTGGATTTCTCGAGATGACTTTGGAAACGATCAGGGGTCTTCTTATCCGAGACGACTTGAATATAGACTCGGAAGAGGCAGTGTTCCATGCATGTAAACGCTGGATCGAACACGGTCAATATCGAAGGGAACACTGGCCAACGTGACTCGATGCAATCCGACTTCCCCTTCTCCCCTTGGAATTCCTGAGGAGGAATGTGATCGGGAATCCCAGCATCCGCCTCGACCACAGGTGCGACAGCATCATCGGAGAAGCCAAGGACTACCACGTCCCCGAGCTACGTGACTTAGTGCCAGTTGCCAAGACGATTCAACGCGGATCGCGACCACGCACTCCGGCTGAAGTTTTCTTTCTAGCAGAGTGGAATGATGGAAGGAAGACGATCGCCCGTATGCACCCTGAGTCGTGGGAGACTTTCCATGTAACTCAATATCCATATCCTGATAGATACTTTTACTTGAGGTGTTTCACTGCGATTGGGAAGAGACTTTTCGTGGTGGAAGGAGGAGAACTGAAGACGATGGAACTCCACGACATGAGTTGGGAGACCGGCCCAGCTCCACCTGTGAATACGACCTATCCATCGTGTGCATCGTCCCCTGAGTCCATCTTCTTGTGCGGAGGATTGAAAAAAAAAAATTCATTGTGCAGATTTGACTTGCAGGAAGAAAAGTGGATTCTTCTGCCGGACATCATCACACCTCGTTGGGGGAGTACGGCCTCGCTGCAGGGACCCACTCTTCACCTCATCGGAGGATGGAATGCCGGCAACGTTGCATTGGGTGCATATGAGCGGCTGGATTTGAGGTTAGACCGATGGCAGAAGATGACTCCTGCCGCAGGGAAGAGGATGGTCTGCCTCCGTGTTCCACAATGAAAAACTCCGCGTCGCTGGCGGAGGAGATGCTTCGCTCTGGAGGCAAGAAGTATTCTCGTACGAGGCGAGAGTAAATAAGTTGATGCAACTCCCGAGCATGAAGGAAGGTAGAGAATGTCACGGACTCATCTCGCACGAAGGGAAATTGTGTGGCATCGGAGGATTGGAAAAGTCAACCATCGAAGCTTTTGACGGCAAGGAGTGGACGGTGGTGAAGAACCTCGGTTTCAAGACGTGCGAGCAAGCCTGTTTAATGATTTGATTCAGCATTTAATTTCCCAGTTCATTATCAGGTCGATTCGGCCTGATCTTTCCGCCCACCCGTACAAAAATCGTCTCCTTGAAGTAATCGCTCGATTAAATAATGAGGAAATGTGGTTCCGGTGAACGAGTAATTCATGTTCATAATTTCATAATTAATTAATTTCGTAATTCATGGAAAGCTGAATGAAACATTTCCATTCCAGCCTCACTCACCATCCAACATAAACGCGTTATATCTTGAAGGGCCAGAGGAATTGGAGAAAGGTGGGAGAGATCGTCGGAACGGAACTTCAACGGGAGAGACAATAACCGACTTGCACTAACTGATTTGAAGATATTAATTGTAAAATATTCACATTATTTTCGTGTGTGAGAAATCCTTGAACTGCCTCACGATGACCCATCTAATACCCCATAACGCCTCTTAAAAAATTGAATTTATGGAATATGTATTCATCACTCGTGTGCAGAATGATGTACGATGTTCACCGGTTGAACACGGGAGGGATAAGATGCATTCCCATTTTTCAGTTTGCATTTTTATAAATTCGAAGTGATTAATATCATTTTTCAATAAATTAATTCCGAATGCGTGAGATGAGAGACATTCTAAGGGCACGGTAAATTAGAATGATTGAAACTAAATGAGCTGTTTCCACAGCGGTTTCTCAGTCTGGGTGAACTGGAGGAATCCTCATGTTTCATTTTCATTTTCACGGCGATACATTCGCGAATTGTCTTGAAATGCCAATAATGAGTGTTTTCAACCTCAAATTCCTTTAATTAAATATTGAGTGTTTTCTGCATTTCTCTCTGATTTTGATGGTGGTCTAACGCTCATGAATTCGGGAAAATGCTTTTATATCTTTTGGATCCTCACTGTAGGATATCTGTGATATGATATGTGATACATGATCTTATGAAATCGATACCCCTTTCTTATTGGAAAGGTCTTGGTTCCCAAAGCGGAAATACCTCGTACTCCGAAGTCGAAAGGAACATTTTGAGGATTTCTTAAAAGATTTCTTCATGAAATACTCCGAATATCAGACTTTACAAGTTTACGGTGCAGCTTACACAAATGCCTATATATAATTATTATTATCAGGGTTCGATTCGATCCAGAACAGTAGTTGAAGAAATGGAATTCGAGGAAAGAGCACCAGTTAACGTGAAATCACTTTCTTCGGCATACTTAGACCGTGCCAGAAGGTGTTGGAGACGAGGCCTCGGGGCACAGTGGACCAACTCTTCCCTGTTAAGCAGATTCTCGAGAGGCAATGAAAATATGACAAAGAGGTTTGTGCGCTTTGTCGGTCTCGAAAAGAAAAGTTCGATCGTGTACTTGGAAGGCAGCTTGGGGGAGTGCTGCATACGGATGAGATTAAAGTTCGGTTCAATCCTCGTTCAACGATCGCAAGAGCCGCATTCAGATGAACGAAATGATTTTGGACTCCTTTCCCCTTTGTGTGTTGGACTAATCGTCAGTTTGACAACCCCCTCCATTCTCGCTTCGCGCGAACAAATGGTAGGATATGCGGATTTCGCCTCGAAGTGATTAACATTAGTGAAAATGAGTGATTTCACTTCTTTTGCCGACGATTCCGTCCTTCTGGTCTCTTCCGGGTATTCTCGATCGGTTCGACTAGGAATGTCCTGCGGCTTGATTGAAATAGAGTGCCCCCCCCCAAAAAAAAAAAAAATTGACATCATTCCCAGATGATCATTCGGTATCCACCATGTCCTTTTTAATTTTCATTTTTTATCTGTAAGGGGTAAAACTTCAAATTAATGGAATCTATTAATTTTTTTTAGGTCGCTGGAAGAAATAAGATCTCAAAGTTTGCAACCCTCTGCGTGACTTTCAAGGGGGATGTCCGTCACGTCCGTTTATTCTAGAGTACAGACAATTTCATATTCCGAATGATCTACTTATGAAGAGGAAATGGTGTCGTTAGGAAGAGGAAAGAGAGTCGAGACTATCGAGACAAGATCTGATAAGCACGGGCTCCCCGACCTGAAGGCGTCCAGCCAACATTTCGGACTCCCGTATTCCCTCCGTCCGATCGATGACAGGCATGGATAAACAAGGGCATCTCAGTCCATCACCCTCGCATGAATAGAACACGAAACTCGGATTACGAACAGAATAAACGGGCGTTCTCGATTGGCTCCGATAAGGCATCGTTCCTTTCTCCCTGTAATCTGGTTAATGGCGCTTGGTTGTTTTCTCTCTTCTTTTGCGAAAACACTCGTAAAGACCCATTCCAGGTTGGAATCTCATTCCAGAGAGAGACTCCTCTCTTTGCCAATGATGATAAAACACCTTTACTTACCCTCGAGTGGCACAGCACACAAAGAAGGAAATAAAGAAGATAAAAGCTCTCTCCCGAACAGGACGAGAATGCAGTTATTGACAGGTGCGCTTATCCGCAGGTGTATCATGGGAACCCAGAAAATCCAGATGTTCAAAAATGTGTATTTGGGGGAACGTTGCGGATGGAAAGGTTAGAAAGGAGCGAATATCCGCTTAGTTTTATTCGAGAAGCAAACAGGAATCGGCAGGAAATCGTCACGAACTCGAAATTCAGGCCGTGAAAAATCTATGGAAGACATGGGGCGACGAAATCTACCGTCTTTTTCGCATTTCTACACATTCCATTAAGAACGATTTTGGAAGGAAACCTCGTCACTCATTGAGTCGTGGAAGCATCGATGCCAGTCGCGACGATTTATGAATGCAGTTGTCCTTGTGTTCGTGCACTGGAAGAAGCCGGATAAGTTCTATTGCTATATCCATAAACCTCTTCTGAAGGCATGACTCGCGAAGGAAAGCACGGAACCATGAAAGTCAATGTGAAGGGCGGGAAAAGACACGAATCAATGCAACGGAGAGCACTCCGGTCTTCATTTGATGCCAGATAACGACTATAAACAGCTGCGTTATACACATGAACACCCAGTGAGGAGTGTAGGACTCCTCAACCTTCACTGATGATTATCTGCTGATCGCTTCGTGAATCTCCCGTCCTGACTGGGGGAAATGCACGATAGTTCTCTTTCCTCCCTGAGATTCCCGAAGTTTCCGAAGCACACAGTCGAGCACCGTCTCTGCCAGGGTCCAGCTGAATTCATCGATGGCGTCTCCTTCCCCCGTGATGCAGGCATTTCGCGGTCGATGTTGACTCAGGCGATGATGCCTGAGAATGGAGAATGCGAGGGAACAGGCCCACAGATCCAGCGGTTTCAATCCGTCCTCCATAGATTCTCCTGTCTCGATGGCCTTCACGCGTCTGCTGCCTTCTCTCGTCACGCATCCTCGTTCCTTCATCCGTTCTCCTCGCCCTCCCCCTCTTCCTCCCTTCATCTGTGTACTCTACGCTGAATTCCAACGTTGTTTATTCGCATAACCAGGTCGGCTACAGTCGACTATCCTTCTTGGTTCCTGCTCTCTAAGTCTGCACAGAGACTTCCTGAGTTAAGCATTTAAAAGTATCTCATCAATTATTCCTGTGTGACATGCAACCTCTTGTCCATGTAGTTCACCTTCTGACACCCTCATTGTTGTTCAATCTTCTGTACTCTGCGGCAATACCGATAAGTATTCAGTGCTGAATCTCTGGTTGCTACAGAAATTGATTGGGAATTTCCAAACCGGAGTTAGTGAAGCCGAACCCTTTCTTTTCCGTCTGTTAACGCTTTAGAGAATAAACTATAGAATATTGAGCACTGAATTTTTGCTCGTATCTCTTAACTTCTAGGAATTAATCCCTTTCTAATATCTCAAAGCTTCTCAGACGCACCGTTATTTTATTTTTTTATTATGAAAAATACTTTTCCGATGAAATCGCCGTTCACAGAAGTCATTGGGGCTGTTTCATAGACTTAGACCAGTAGAGTAAAAATTTCCATGCGCACAATCCAATCAATCCACTGGATCAAATTGTAGGTATCTGCAGTTGAACTTCCATTCGTCAAGCCATCTGAAAACTACACGAAAAAAAAGGTTTTCATTTCAGGAAAACTGTGCCATGCCATGTGCCCGGATTCGTTAAGAGAGTCCGAAAGTGAACTTGCTTCCAACGGTCTTCCATTAGAATGAAGTCCAAAAATTTCTCATGGGGGAAAATAAGCTCATGACAAATAATTCTTCTGTGCCGACCGATTCAACCATCCCATAAAACCTCCTCACATAAGTCGCAATATTCACCAAAAAAGTGCAAAAAAAAGGGAAATCTCGTTTCTCCATTGTAGGAAACACTTGCTCAAATATCTTTGAAAATCGGAGAATCTCATATTTGATATTACGTTGATTTGATATGAAATGTCTCCAATGTTGCACTCCCTGTACATTAAGCGCACTTCAGTCATACCAATCTGCACCTTAAGAAATTTTCATTGTGTTTTCGATCCCGTTGCAAAGTTTTTGACGATATATCGATGTCGATAGATTTTCGGCGGTATCGAAACCGTATCGCACAAGTCGCACCAGACCAGAGAAGGGTAAATGGGACATTTATTACACAGGCCTGCAGTCCCAGTTTGAGTTGTGGCAATGTTAATCCCGTGAACCGACCGCTGGCGAACTGGATAATGTGACGAAACCGACTCAAGGTGGGAGGAATGGACTCCAGTTTCTAGCGTACTCGAGTATTTAATGATTTGTTTATTCTAAAGATCATCCCGACACCTTGACCTTTAAACTAATTTCATAGGACATACATTTAAAGAAATTCATTAATGCAGTTTCATTCCATCTGGGGATCCCCATTATCGGCGATGGGCGTCACACATATTTAAAGCTGAAATGATATCAAATGCGTTCTTATGTAAGAAGTAAATGAGGCGATGAACAAATGTATTTTAGCATCCCATCAGGAGTTGCTTACTTTCTGCCTAATGTTTTATCATTCAAGTACTGTAATGATAAAATATTTAATTCGTTGGGAACAAGACGGACTGCGTAAGTTAAAAATAAAAAATCCCGAATTTCGAACCTCTCGATGCACACTGAGGTAATTTATCGCGTTAAGACAGAGATATGGTCTGGCACCATTTTTCCTTATCTCGATGTCCTCTGCGATACACGGGCAAGATCATAGCGCATTCCACGCAGTACCATTCAGTCGCATATTTCCATCCAGTGGGAGTGGCACGGTTCGCAGACGCAGGAGTCCGGCTATCCCGTCGGCATGGGGAGGAATAAATACAGGTACGAGAAGAACGTGCTGGATCTGCAGTTGGGGTGCCAGAAGGTGGCGGACAAGGCGAGAGCCCGAGTGCCGTACTGCGACGTGGTCGTGAGGGTGGAAGACGAGGCCTTCTTCGGCAGTCGACTCGTCCTCGGGGCGTGGTCGCCCTACTTCGACCGGATCTTCACGGAGGGGGGCGACGAGGGCGGGCGGAGGGAGGTGAGTCTCCGCGGCGTGTCGAGAGTCGGTTTCGGGGCCGTCTGGGAATTTCTGCACGGTCCGGAGTTCTTCGCGGACGGGGAGGAGGGGACGCTGGCCGTGCTGAGGGATGCGCATTTTCTCGGGATCGGGCATCTCTGTGGGATCGTCGCGAGGAGGCTCGTGGAGATGGTGGAGGCTCGGAACGCCTTTCTCTTCCTCGGGACGGCGAGGGATCTGGGCCAGGAGGAATTGGAACGCGGAGTCTTGGAGTTCATGGCTCGTCGCTTCGGCGACATCGTGGCCGCGCCTGGCTTCCTCGAGATGACCCGAGAGACGCTCAAGGGTTTTCTCCTGCGGGACGACCTGGAGGCGAGGTCGGAAGCGGACGTGTTCCGCGCGTCCAAGCGATGGATCGAACACGACCCGGATCGGAAGGAACTCTGGCCGGAGATTCTCGATGCCGTCCGACTTCCCCTCGTCCCGCTCGAGATCCTTCGGACGGAGGTGATGGCCGATCCGGGCATCCAGGAAGACTCGAGATGCTATCGACTCCTGACAGAGGCCAAGAACTATCACGTCGAAGGGCTTCGCGACTTGGTCCCAGAGGCGAAGACGAAGGAGCGCGGAGGAGCCGTGTCGAGGGCGGTCGTTGGCTCTTCGGACGAGACGGAAAGGAAGGCCGAAGTTCCTTCCCTCTCGGCTGGAAACATCCTTTATCTGGCGGAATCGATCGAGGGCAGGAAAATGATGGTCCAAATGCACACCGAGACTTGGGAGTCTCTTCGTGTGACCGATTATCCATATTCCGGGAAAGATTTTTTCTCGAGGTGTTTCACTTCCATCGGGAAGAGCCTTTTCGTGGTGGGAGGAGGCGAACTGAAGACGATGGGACTCGGCGAGACGACTTGGAAGACGGCGCCACCGCCGCCCGTGAAATCGTGGAATCCCGCTTGTGCATCGTCCCCTTCGTCCTTCTTCGTCTGCGGCGGTTGGACCGACGAGTCCGCGTGCGAGTTCGACTCGGAGAGGCAAAAGTGGACGCGCCTGCCCGACGTGCTCCACCCGCGCGCGAACGCAGCCGCCGCGATTCGGGGCCCCGCCCTCCACCTCGTCGGAGGCGGCGACGGGTCGGGCTGCGGGACGCGATGGCACGAGCGGCTCGACGTCCGCGAGGGCCGCTGGGCGGATCTCGCGCCTCTCCCGCGGGAGAGACGATGCTCCGCCGCCGTCTTCCACGGCGAACGTCTGCACGTCGCGGGCGGAGGCGACCTCTTCTCCTCGAGGGAAGACGCCTTCTACTACGAAGAGAGGGCGGACGAGTGGGTGGAACTTCCGTGCATGAACGAATGGAGATGGCAGCACGGTCTCGTCTCGTTCGAGGGGAAATTGTACGCCGTCGGGGGGAATTGGCCTCCGACCGTCGAGGCCTTCGACGGCAAGGAATGGAAGGCGGTCCAGAAACTCCCTTTCAAGACTTGCGTCCAAGCTCGTCTGATGAATTGATTTTTTTTGTTTCCTTTGAATCCCTCGACCAGAACGTTGCTCAAATCCCTTCCGTCCTTTCGAGAACATTCAAAGTGAAGTGATCATTTTCATCCCGACGTCAAAATGTACATCTCTTTTCAAACCCATTTCTCTCTCCTGTTTTTTTTTTGTTTTCGGGTCACATACCTCTCGGGACAAAGTGCATCGCTCTTCATCTTTCCGTTCCCATGCCACACGAGGCAACCAATTGGCCCCTTCAGGCCAATGCGTGTTTCTGATAGGACTCCTTCCGCCTCTCATAAACAGTCGGATTACAAACATTTCAGTTTGAATGAAACAGAGTAACGCCAAGAGAAGAAACGAAGGATTATAAAATAATGAAAATGGAGTGCATGAGCTGAATAAAATAATGAAATAAAATATATAAAATTGAAATATTATCACTGAATTAAATCCATCGGTAACTTGATGACTTCTAAAATATCAGATAAATAATTGTGAAATGAGAGGAGATCGAATCATGCAAAGATGCTGCGTTTCTCCTGCTTTTCTCCTGCGTTTCTCCCCTTCTTGCATTTTTTCAAAGACAGGGTTGCCCGAATTTGTTTGGCCGTTTGGGCCGCCCAACCGGAAAGATCTTGGGAAATGGCCAAGCGAAAGCTCAGGGTCCAAAAAGTCGCCCTTCTTTTTTTTTTACATTGACCTTCATCTGATATCGCAATAGTCTCGCCTTTTTCTGCCGATAAATTGGAATGATACACCCCGCGATTCCAAAAATTGTCTTGAAATTCCCCGAATCGAGCGAGAGCAGGGAAAATCCGAGGGGAGACGCGATCTGGGATTGCGCCAAGCGCGTGACAATCTCATTTCCCGTCAATTTCTTAAATTCCTCTCACCTTCCGATATTACGGCTCTAGTTCTACTAAATTATTTGCTTTTAAATAATTTAAATTCATATAATTTTTTTTTTCCTGAAAAAAATTGCTCTCCGTTCATTTCAGATGGCATATGTTCCTACGAGTTTCTAAAAGTCAATTTTGCTACTATTTCAGGAAAAATGTGCAGAGCAATTCTAACAACATGCGACAAATGAAAGACGGCGATGAAAGAATGAAAGACGAAAGTGGGCACCGAGTTGCTTCATCGCTTTTTTTTTTCTCAGCTGAGGGTTTAAAATTTCACTTTCGAAGGAGCGGCTGAAAATCTTTTCCAAACCCGGTAGAAAACTCCCTCGCCGCGCGAAAAATGCGCAGGATTTCGAGGGCGATAGGCACAAGGTTAATTAAAGCGAGGAAACTTCCCCCCTTTTTTTCCTCTCGCATCCTCAAAACTTTTTTCGGGCGCGCTGTGGGGATTCGCTCTTCGTCCCTTTTCCTTGTAAGGCGGTTGATCATTCGCGAATCCGGCTTTTCTACGGATTAACAATGACCTTTCATTCGAGGACCTTAACCCTTCTTCATACAAGCGAGATATATCGAATAATTACGAGAAATTACGGGAAAATACGAGAAATTACAAGCAAATACGAGGAATTGCAAGAAATAACCCATTCAGTATGCTCTCCGTTGATGGAGTCTTGTTTCCTAACTGGCTTTGGAGCGATCCCATCATCCATAACTCATGCTTTCAGTTTAATTCCTGGTTCTTCAGCGATTTCGTCATCATGCTGGGTTTTGGCCCCCATTCCCTTATTTTCTGCCAATAAAGAAGAGATATAAATTCTCGCCATCGACCTCCGTTTCGCTGCATTAGTTCAACTCGAGGATGCAATTCAATGCAATTTTATTGCCTCGCGTTGCCATCGCGAATGCGCCTCACGGCATAACAACGAGACACTTTCGAGACGTTTCAATGCGACTCGTCTTCCCTTGCATAAATCATTCCGAGACAGTTGGTTCCGTGCCAGGAGACGGACTTCATTCTTTCGCGGAGATAATCTCATATCTTATCTCTCCGTGGACTTCTGATATGCGATCGTGTCCTTTTGACCTTCTTTCAATTCAAGACCCTTCTCATGCGTCATGGATTCCTCAGAGACAGCCCCGAATAAGAGTGAAACACAATATTTTTCGATTGAAATTTTCATTGGGAGCATTCGTGCAAATAAATATTCATATTTTAGTTATATAAAATATAAGCGTTTATATATATACATATCATATGTAATTTACGCATTGTATCCTATCCGTCTCGTTTCAATCCACGAAAACGAAAACTCACGCGAGTCCCAGGAAACTTTACGGTGAATCACATTGAACGTGATACGCGAGAGGAGACGCATTCTTTCCTATATGGGCAGACAAAGGAATTACATCGAAATCCATTTAAGTCCGGATGGAAAACTGAAACGGAGAACTGAAACTGAGAACTGAAACGGAGAACTGAAACGGAGAACTGAAACGGAGAACTGAAACGGAGAACTGAAACGGAGAACTGAAACGGAGAACTGAAACGGAGAACTGAAACGGAGAACTGAAACGGAGAACTGAAATGGAAAACTGAATTGGAAAACTGAAATGGAATATGTTTCAGTAAGAAGAAACTCATCCGATAAATTTTCGCTTTTTCTTGTGAGATGCTTATTTACTATTTAAACAAAGAGTTCTTTATTTCCTCATTTATTATATAATGGATGGAATGGATTTCCACACCAGACAAGAGAAGGGTAAATGGGACATTCATTACACAGGCCTGCAGTCCCAGTTTGAGCTGTGGCAATGTTAATCCTGTGAACCGACCGCTGGCGAACTGGATAATGTGACGAAACCGACTCAAGGTGGGAGGAATGGACTCCAGCTTCTAGCGTACTCGAGTATTTAATGATTTGCTTATTCTAAAGATCATCCCAACACCTTGACCTTTAAACTAATTTCATAGGACATACATTTAAAGAAATTCAAGGAATGCAGTTTCATTCCATCTGGGGATCCCCATTATCGGCGATGGGCGTCACACATATTTAAAGCTGAAATGATATCAAATGCGTTCTTATGTAAGAAATGGAGAACTGAAATGGAGAACTGAAATGGAGAACTGAAATGGAGAACTGAAATGGAGAACTGAAATGGAAATTGATATTGAAAATTAAATTGGGAAACTGAAATGAAAAACTGAAATGGAAAATATTTCAGTAGGAAGAAACTCATCCGATAAGTTTTCGATTTTTCTTGTGAGATGCTTATTTACTATTTAAACAAATAGTTCTTTATTTCCTCATTTGTTATATAATAGATGGAATGGATTTCTGTCTGCGTTATTTTTCGAGCGAGATTCAGTCATTTTAGATTCAATTTTAGGCTGGGAAATATTGAGATGGGTATTCGATAGTATTCTGAGGGAAGTTTGGACACGGACTAAAATGTGACCTTATGTGACCTTGATTGTGACCTTGACGGCAATGCTTCCTTAGGGAATAATATCCAAGCTATTGTTTCCAAAAAAAATTCAATATGTCTGGGGAAGAAAGGCGACGTATTGTCACGTTTTGCGGCAATACGAGATCGTCATTCGGGGTAACATGCCGCTCGAAGTCACTTCACGTTATTGAATAATTGTGAGATGAAATATGAAATATGAATAGCGGTGGGTCGAGTACCGGAGCCGCGCAAGTACACGTTTTGTTTGCAAGTGTTAAGCGGTTGAGTCCGAATAAACAAGGGGGACTTGGGACCCCGAGCCGACATATGCATTTGCACCGTCAGCTTTTATCTCTCTCCTCTGTGAGGTATCGCCTCTAATTATTGACATTCCCTGTGACATGATCCCGGTCTCCGTTGGCGATGAAGTGTTGTCTCGGTTGGCGATATAGTGTTGTCTCGTTTGGCGATCGACTGTTGATCGACGGTGGTGCTGTTGCTTGTCACTGGTTGACTCAAAGATGAATTGTACTGGCGTATCCCTGCAGTATTTTTTTTACATTTTATGTATCGGGCGCTTACCAAGCATGCTCCCATTGCTAGCTCGGCAACGGATTCATCGGTGAAATACAGATGAGCCCTTTTCTTGGCTTCTTCTTTATTCATACTGGCTCGTGGGATTCCCTCATTTCATTTTATTATTATTACGACATTGCGAAAGCGCCGCCCTTATCATCCACAGTCGTTCCAGCTCTCATTCCAAAACGGTGTTGAAATAAGGAAACACGAAGGGCACCGTCAGACACGTATGGGATCTGCTCAGTTGGCAGCGAGGGTTTCAAATGAAGCCAGAGATCACCGACATCTCTTAGCATTGCCCCTCCGTTCTTCCAGATCCCTTCCATGATGCCTGCAAAACATCGCCAGGTCGCCTCCTTTCCCCCTCTTCCCTCCACCTTCTCTCTTCCCCCTCCCTCCTCCCAATCTCCCTTCCCCCTCCCTCCTCCCAATCTCCCTTCCCCCTCCCTCCTCCCTTCTCCTCTCTCCCGCTCCCCACTCCACTTGCATCCAGCTACCGACGTGGGTCATCCAAAGGTATTGCGACAGCGCACGTAGCCCTCGTCTGCCGGTCGATGGAGTCACGAACAAACATATGACTCAATGTATGACTAACAGCAGGGACAGGAGAAAGAGACGAGTCGGGATAAGAACTCGCCCATGATCTCGTGACTCTCGCTCGGCCGCTGCATCTTTGATGTGGGCGACCTCGTTCTTCCCCGGTCTCGTGTCGAATATCGTATGACTGTGACCACATGGACCCAGTGGCCAAAAAAGGCATGCTTCACTTTCATGAGGCATATACCTGTCCGAGACTTCTCCTCTCACGAAACGTCCACCTGCATCCACTCGAGCGAAGAACCAGGTGGATCAGGAAGGAGGTGGACGCCCCACCCTATGAAAATCCACCCAGCCAATCCCCGCAAAACGTATTTCGAGCCGGGTGGATTTTCCCCCGGGTGGACATCGCTCCAACGGGTGAAAATTCGCCTAGCGGGAGATCCACCTGGTTCCAGGTGGATCTCCCGCTTCATTAAGGGTCATGCCACAAGTGTCCACTGGGCAGAAAAAATTCGCTGAAGCTACTTTACTGTCGTTAATCATCCTTGCTGAACCCAGACAGCAAGGTGGTCTTGAGACTAAAATTACATTTTTTGATATGTTATTTTCACATATGATCATGAAAAGGCCAACTTATCGATTAATTTATTTACCAGCAAAATCTGCGGAATGGCACATTTTCGGCACGGTGAAGAACCCGGAAAAAGGCCCCACCCCTTCTTCACATCTTAAATTAAAAACCACGGCATCTACGAGCGACGATCGAGTTCCCCTGCGAAATTCACTCGGCGGTTCCATAACTATACCGTTCGATGAAACGTTCCTTCGTTTCTTTCCTCGTCCTGAAACGGCACGCCCGCGTCCGACCGGCTCCAAAAATAAAAACAGGGGAAAAGATGGAATGCCGGTTAGTTCCAAATCGACCAAATTACTTTTCATACGACTAGTGAAAAGTGGAACGAGATGATTTCGTGGATGACTTTCGGCTCTTTCTTCGTCGGTTTCTCTCTTCGTATCCGCCGACGGTGACTCCGGGACTCTTTTCTCGCGCGTGGGTTCCGCGTTTTCAGAACGTCAAAATTTTAACTATAAAATAGTCCAGCAGTTA
This sequence comes from Darwinula stevensoni, assembly GCA_905338385.1. Taxonomy (NCBI): domain Eukaryota; kingdom Metazoa; phylum Arthropoda; class Ostracoda; order Podocopida; family Darwinulidae; genus Darwinula; species Darwinula stevensoni. The sequence goes on along the minus strand of CAJPEV010000217.1, from coordinate 74,546 downwards.
GGATATCAACAAACTTCCGTTGCCGACAATACCTCGTAATCTCGTTGTCGGTTATGAGCACACGGCCCGGGAAGGCATCCAGTAAAATTTATTATCGCCGAAATCTCCCGCCGATGGTAAGAGATTTTTGAACTCCCGCGACCCCGCGGTCATCGCCACCAGGTTTCGCATGACACGAAGAGACTCCGCATTTCCCCCTTTTCCGCAGCGACATCCAGCGAGTTCCATCCCATTTCCTCGGCGACGCGACTTTCGAATGGAGACGGACGCGCTTGAGACGAATTGTAAGCGGATGCGTTTCGTCTTGAGGGAAACCCCAATGGCCTGAATGTTCAGCGAGTTCCGCTTCTTTGCCTTGAAATGAGATCCGTCCTTTTAATTTAAGAACGCCCCGGTAGAATAAAGGAAGATTTTTGACTCGGCCGGGACGCGGATCGGCTCGATAGAACCGATCCGACCCGTGCATCGGGTCGGTTTCGGTCGGGTGTGGGTCATGACGTGTGGGTCATGACGTAACAAGGTCCGGGAACCGTTCGGGATGATGCTATTCTTATTCACTGGAATTTGGTCCTTTTCACCATAAAATGTGACGGTTTTTTATTTTTGATCCTAGAAGTATCGCCTCCGGTCGTAAGCTTTCGATTTGCATGCAACTCATGAAAATCCGTTGATCCGTCTCGGAGGAGTTTCCCCGGGATGACACCCTGACGCAGACAGATTATCCTCTTATGTATTATGGATGAGAGATAGCCGGGGATCGATCTCACACGATCAATCCCTGAGAAAGAGGTTTTTCGGCATATGGGGAAGTTTTTATGAGTTTCAGATTTCCCAATATATTTGACTTGCACGGCTTCCCATGCGTAAGGCACGCTTCGCTACCTTCTCAGCTTGCACAGCATGCCCATCATTCTAACCCGTTTCCACCCGAAAAAGCGTTTCTGCGCAGATCTGCGAGATCTTCGTCTCCCCTCGGGGCAATTACGTCATGGAGTTCTCAAGCTTAGAGTCCTACGCGGGCCACGATTCCAATCGGGGCCCAGTCGAGTTTGAACTCGGAAAAGTGAACCCGTGCAGGGCTCTGAAGCGCAGAAAGACAGGAGAACCCGTGGAAAACACGTTCCCAGCCTCCTTTTTGGACTTTTCACCCAAAAAGTATTGCCTCCAAGTCAGCTTTCGATTCACACCGAAATTATTAAAATCCGTTCATCCGTCTAGGAGGAGTTTTCCGGAATGACAGAATGACGGAATGACGGAATGGCTGAATGACGGAATGGCGGAATGACGGAATGACTGACAGATTAGCCTCTAACGTACATGGACACTTTTGTAAAGATATATGAAGGTAAAATTTTTTCCATCGTTCCATGGACAATTCTGGCGCAAAGAATTATCTTGGGAAATGCCATGGACGTTGGCGTCGCAATTTGGAGGCTCACTAAATTAGCATATTTAGATATTTTCTTACATTTTAGCGAGCATGAAATCTGAATGAAAAGATTCAGATTTGATTAATCGAATTGTCCGCCCTCACGAAGATCCGCCTGGATCCACCTATCTGAACGACCAGGTGGATCAGAAGTGGATTTGGAATCAGGTGGAAGTACGACCAAGGGGATATCCACCTGGTGCCAAATCCACCTGATTCCAAATCCACCTGGCAGGCGAACGCTTTCAAGCGACTTAATAGAGGCTTAATTATGTTTGGCTTATGGCTTAATTATAATTCGAAATTCCAATGCAACTTTTAAAGTTTTGCGTGCTCTCTCGACCGCTGGAAAAGACTTACGGGGATCCGCGGACGCCCGTAAGTCTTCACCCGCGGCCGCGGCCGTCGTTTCGCGGAACGATGGCGGTTCCGCGGGGCTGCGAAAAGAACCGGCAAAATCATGAGGAATTACTCCGAAGGCGCGAATTCATGAACCGTCGCGAACTTCGCGATGATGGGCCCACTGCTCGCTGCCGCGATTCTTGCGGCAGTGGGCCCCAAGTCGAAAGCGAGGAAGAGCGAACAGATTTGCGGAATCATCCGCGTCGATTCCGAGTCGATCCGCATCAACTTTCGGATTAAAGGAAATTATAAACGATATGAAATAATTCCCTCATGACCAAGAATTCCCTCGTGACGAGGCATCATCTCGTGACAAATAATTCCCTCGTGACAAAGAAATGACGCAATGAAGGAAGAACGGCCGTGATTCCATCCTGAATTTCCCGACAAATTTCTCTCATACGCTCTTTCGTGCGAATTCACGTGGATGCGTGCGAATTCACGTGGATACGTGCGATTAATTGATCGGGATGGGATTAATAGCTGATGAGGATTCGTTACTTTTGTCTGAGGCGACCGAAAATGAGTCGGAGAGAGAATTAAGGACGCGCGTGTCCCCTCAAATCACTTATTCATTAGGAGCAGGTCAGGAAATAAATAATGGATGAGCCGAGAATGGGAGAAGGCAGGGATGCAAGTCGCATCCGTTCGTTTCTTCCCCCGTGCATGAGGGGCCGAGGCCTCTGAGGGTCCTCTGGGTCCTTGAGGGCCTCTGAGGGTCCTTGAGGGCCTCTGGGGGTCCTTGAGGGCCTCTGAGGGTTTTGGGCCATTCTGCGCCGCGATGGCGGTGGGTTTCGCGTCTTTTTGGGAGCTTTCATGCTTCATTCGAGAGGAATACTCGATAGATGGGATGAATGGAAATCCACATCCATCTCAATCTTCACGACTCTTCTCTCTATATATTTTTTTAGATGAGTGTGATTGGGAAGAGGAAAGAGAGACTCTCCGATCGGGACGTGATCGGAGGATATTGTATTTCGAGACAAGGTTGCTAAGAGGTTGCCAAGAGGTTGCCAAGAGTCCCACGGATTGCACAATCTCTCGGATCGACGCGAACGACAAGCATGTGATGCTTCCGCCCTGCATTATTCCGCCCTGCATTATTCGAGACGGACACGCACGAATCTCATTGCACGAAATAAATAAAATAAAAGCGAGACGGCCCCCTTCGGTCCGACCCGGTCGACCCGGTCGGCCCGGTCGACTTAGTCGTCCAGGTCCATTAACCGAGACGGCTCCTTCATTTGTATCCCACCGTAATTAATGACGGTCGCTCCCCTTCGCCTCGAGGGGAAAAAGTGGAAATTAATGCTCCGATTCGGTTATGAGCAGCTGTGTCGTGGGAAACGCGAAAATTCCGTGCCGACCAATGTTAAACATTTATCAAAGAAATCATTAATATGAGCCATTATGATTTGCGTCTCCTTTTTACGGCTTGCACCGATTTTCCGGGACCGAGTTGGATTTGTGGGAACTGTGGGAGAGTGAGGTGGGCGAAACGAGTCTTTTCACCTGTTTTAATGGAAAAGGGCATCGAAGTAGATGCCAAAATGCATTGTCACGATCTAGACTAAAAAAAAAAAAAATTGGCAAATAGCACCAATTTTTCGCATCACTGCACACCCGAGAGGGAAAGTCGTCTCGGACCCGATCGGCCGTGGAGGCACCTGCACCCGCCGCGATCGTTCGCATTCGCAGATGTCGCGTTTTCACGCGCTGCAAACAGAGTCAGCTTTCTGGATTCATCCGGAGTTTTTCCCCTGGAGGCATCGATGACCGAAGAAGGCACGGGAAACCTGAAATTCGTTCAAGTAGTGTGCTACTCGATGAAACTGATATGACGACGGGGAAAGATCCCAAAAATTAGCACTAATGTTGGCATGGAAGAGATACACCGATCTCAATCGGAAGGCTGAAGAATTTGCACTGCCACGTTTCACTCCTAGCCACCTCCTGGCCACCTCCTGGCCACCTGGTGACAGGCCGAAGGACGAAGAAGCCTCGACCGATGGTCACCTCTTGATATCCTCGAGGCGAGATTTCCGGAGCTGTTGAAGCGCACGGGCGAGCACTGTCTCCGCCAGCGTCCGACCGAACCCGTCGATGACGTCCCTCTCGCTCGGCACGATGCCATGTGGCTGTTGGTGCTCGCTCAGGCGATGATGCTGGAGGATGGAGAGCGCGAGAGAACAGGCCCACCGATCCAGCGGCGTCGATCCGTCCTCCATGGATGCTCCTGCCCCACTGGCCTCCCCGCGTCCCCTGTTTCCTCTCCTCGAGGGATTCCCAATACGCAGCCTCATTCCTCCATTCATTCTCCGTCTCCGCTCCTCCACATCGGCTTAATTTTTGGCCTTCTTCATTCATTCGACGGGATGCAGTCCCCCTCAAAGGATCCGTTTCTTTTTCCCCCGCTCTTACTTGGATCCTGATTGTCCTGCAAAAATGGACTTACGGAGGAAACGCATGAGCATCGGGTGAAGCACAATGCTTTTCCAGTGGTTACCGTTCCGTTCGTATTCCATCCCTTCATATTTCGTCTTGTGAGATCATGATGGAGTTCCATCATCTTTACGGGATACGTGAAATAATTATTATCGAACCTAACATGTAAAGATTTGGCTATAAAATTAATGAATTCATTTAAAATAAAATCCCGTAAAAATGATAAAAGCCATTAAAATCCCGTTATTTCTCAGTGAGAGATGAAAACATCCCTCCCCGGACTCCCATTCGGCCCCTCATCCCATGGGAGTCCAAGAGCACGGAAGTCATCCTTTGCATGGAAGCCATCTTTTGTATGGAAATATCTGCATTTCCATGCAAACACTAAGAAAGCGAATAGGATATATTCTTATGTGGGTCCCCAAGGGACATGCTTCCCAAACCCATCTATATATATTTTTTTTTAATTTTGAGGGGAAAAAAAGTCTGGTCAAAATTCATTTTGTACGCTGGTTTCACATTTTTTGAGAAAATATTCGAAGAGTCAAAACCATCAAATTCGTCACCATTTTAATTTTTTACCGCGAAAATATCGACCGCGGCTAAAAGGAAGAGCACACTCTGCAGAATTTGGACCATTATTACCGAAATTGCATATTTAACGTGAAAACGATAAAACACATTTTGTTTCCCGAGTTATTTTGGGATCCCCAGCTTCAAATAATTTTGCGCTGTTCCACGGATTCTGTGAGAGGGTTCCAAACCAGAATAAAAGGAAGCTGAACCCAAAAACACACTTACCCCAAATTTTCCGAATGAAAGCGGATTAAATAACTCGAACTGAAACGGATCCCAATTTCCTTTCAACATGGAACAATGTAATTTTTTTTATTCCTTTATTTTTTTTACAATGCGGAAAATAATAAAATAGCCAAAGATAATAATAAAATATAATAGCGGAAAATAATATAAGGAAATCCTTGTCATGGCTGTTATCCAACGTCATTTGGCCTCTGGATTCCTCCGCCATGCCAAAAAAAAACATCTCCTCGCCATGTCGCTCTCTCGAATGGGTCCACAAGGACTCAAATATTCTCTGGCAAAAAATAAAACGTGAAGACCTTTCCCTCGCGCCGAAAAACCAAAATGAACTGAAATTCTGATTTCGAACAGGACGGAACCGCAATTATTAAAATAATGTGATAAAATAATATTAGCGTCCGCTACGCCGGCCGTCTAATGGGTGGAAATGTGACGATGTTTAAATAAAAATAAGTAAATAAATAAATAATGTTTAACTAAATGCGGACGATGTACTTTCGGCCGACGGTTTCTCAGTTTAATTTCTTTTTCAACTGTCAAGTGATTTCCGTTGCGTTCTGGCCGAATTCCGAGTGAGCCGAACAATCGGTACGCGGTTATCGATAGTGAAACGTTTCAATTGGAATCGATCGCATTGGAGCCACAATCGATCAAATTTCAAAATGTGAACGCCTTTATATGACCCCCGAAAAAGGATTCAAATTACGTCTCCGGAAAAAAAAATACAGCCGAAAGAAGAATCCGGACATCCAATTCGGACAAAAATCCGGATTTGTTAGAGTAAAAAATATTGGTAGTGATTTATCTGTTCTTCCGGATGGTGTAAACCGCGTCTCCATCAAATCTGGCACTACGAAGTAATTACTTTTCAAAAGGTGGGCAGGACTCTTGACACACCCTGTACCGATTGCCATCTGCAGGATGAATCCTTTAAAAGTAGGTTAAAAGTAGACCAAGGTTTTTATGGCCTCGAATGGCGTGGTATCGCAGGCTTTCCGCCTCTTTCAATTGAAGCATCAGATAATATCTCGGCTCGAACTCGACCGAACCGAATCATTGAAGCGGGATTCAACCGAACTTTTGGAAATTATTTTGGCATCCTTGTTCCCTCAGAAGTCATAGGTCTAAAGAGTCATTTAATTCTTCAAGAGGCGTTAATTATATGTTACCTTTGGTCAATGATTGTGGTTGGGGCGATTGTGGTTGGGGTGATTGTGGTTCGCGCTCGATACGCTTCCACACGATTCCAATGAAAGCAGAAAAATCCCGGATGAGTCCCCGATGAGTCCCGGATGAGTCCCCGATGAGTCCCGGATGAGTCCCCGATGAGTCCCGGATGAGTCCCCGATGAGTCCCCGATGAGTCCCGGATGAGTCCCCGATGAGTCGCATTTCTGCTATTCCCAGTGAAAGATATCGGCAGATTTATTAAAGGTTTTCTCCGACGAATTTCGGAATTAGCCTCTTCGACTTCGGCAGCGTATGGGAATCTTCTGTGTTTGGTGATTAACATGGGTGTGGGGAATAGGGAAGGAAAGGGGAGAAACGCATAGGGTTTTTTCGGCGAATGGTCTTTATTTTCTCGTGGAAAGGAAAAGACGTGGATATTGAGACACTGATTCGACCCACGGATTCCTTCTCTTCTTTGGCATCTGATCGAGTGCGTTTGTGCACGGCGAAACCACGCAAGGAGAAAATATACCGACAGAAATTTCCCGTGAGCCTGAGGAAAGTCATCTGGGACGGAGACTCGTCTGTGGGGGGTTTAAAATTATTCATGAATGGCATGAACCGGAACGGAATATTTGAAATCGGCTGCTGCTTGCTTCGCGTAGGACGCGTTTCGGGAATTCTTTCAGCTCGTGAGACGTGTAATCATGATTTGGCCACGAGATCAGCCAGTTTGCGTCATCGTGGATGATGCAAATCTCTGTCCCAGATGACTTTCCTAACGTTCACAAGAAGTTTCTGCCGGCATATTTTCTCCTTGCGTGGTTTCGCCGTGCACAAACGCACTCGATCAGATGCCAAAGGAGAGAAGGAATCCGTGGGTCGAATCCGTGTCTCAATGTCCATGAGTTTTCCTTTGCGCGATAAAATTATGATTATTCGCCGAAAATACCCTTTCGTTTCTGCCCTTTCCTTCCATATTGCCAAAAAGGAAGATTCCATTACGCTTCCGAAATTGAAGCGGCTAATGCCAAATTTTAAAGGATGCATGTCGAAATTCGTCGGGAAAGCTTATATTATTTCTGAGTTTCGAGAAGTGGATCAAATCTAGATTATAATTAAAATATTTAGGAGTAAAGAGAGCATGCGTCATATTCTGAATTCCGAGAATTTTCGATAGGAATTCCAACTCCCAATAATTCTCTCCTTGGGGAACGTGGATTACTTTTTATATAGAAGAGTTTTGAGGATTTGAATATGAATGCCAGTCACAGCTGAAAAGCTCCGGAGAAGGCTGAATGGCACACACACCGACCTCCTTTCCGATCTCAGCACGTAGCGTCCCTCATTTTCGCCTTTCTCCTCTCTTCCCCATGGCACAGTCAATGAAGGCCTCTCGTTCCCGTACCGCAGTCGATATGTGAGCTGTCGGCGTGTAACATGTGAGTTGCAGTATTGTACGACGTCCGTCTTTCCAATCGAGGCCTGCACGGGTGGACTTTCCTTCACTCGTGCGGATCGCTCCGATTCGTATGATCACTCGACCGAACACTAACCAGCCGAAAATCATTTCCTTATTCTTTCCCTATTCTTTCACGCAATCACTCGAAACTCGAAGAAGTCTTACTCGAATGGTGCCCCCCACCATTCGCATGCAATATAACTCATCAGAAACCAAATATTGCAGCGGAGGGTCTCATTTCAGTTCTGTGGGACAGAATTCCATTTGCGTCAATTAGAGAGAGTACATCATTCACGGATACAGCTAAATTAACATAAGTTTGCAATTTCGCATCTGCCGTTCTCGGTCGCACATCGCGACGAATGAGATTATTTTTCCTTTTGCGACTCAACGAGCGGGCGGGGAGCATTCTCATGTCGTTGCTATCGATCCAAAGATGCGATATTAATCGATGGCTGGGATCGATTAATCGATGGTCTTTATCCGCACGACCGCAACGCTTTCCCCGCCCGATTCAGAGGGGAATCGTTTGCATTCCAAGCACTAGCAATCGCGAGTCCTCATATCCCAGGACTCTTGTGATCCGACTCGAGTGGATCGTAACTAGTAGAAGGACCCCAAGCTCAACAGGACCCCCTGCCACTTGGAGCGCCTTCAAGCGCATGCCGGAAGTGCACGACGGAGGATGACGAGCGATTACGGAACGCGACGATCGCGAGATGGACGATAATTGAAATTTAGTCCCTTGAGCGTCGGTGGAGATCAATCGAGGATTCCATTTGAGAGTCTCGCCCTCTCAAAGTGCGTTTTGCGTTGCTCATTTTGGATTTCATGAATGGAATCGCTGGAGAACGAAAGGCAACCTTTGAAGGTTCTCGTCAAAATTGTCGCGCGTTTCGGTCCCACCTTCCCCATAAATTCACCTTCACCTTCACCTTCACTCCACCACTTTCACCCAAAAATGTTTCAATGGAACCCTGCAATGCGGCCGATATTAATCATTTGCTGATGAATCACTTACAACAATGAAGGAACTCATTAGATCGAGCACGATTCGTAATTGAATGGTAAACTGCTTAGATAAAGATTGGGACAGTTGCGTCTTTGGCAATTGGATATTCCACAAAAAATGAAATTTTGGCACAAAAAGAAGAATAGCTGAGAATCGATGAAGTTTACCACGGGAATTCCTCGGTGTGATTCTCATCGGAGTTTTTGAGGAAGTTATTGGCGGTTGTGGAACCCGTTTCCTCCTTGCAAGGACGGATTCGTTCGTTCCCATCGATCGAACCTGGAAAGGGGAAGGTGACGATGGTGACAAGTCCAATCAAGGAGAGGGATGGAGTTCATTAGCGGGGCAATCGCCATCTTTAGGGCAATCGCCATCCTCCCCAGGATTGTCTCTTGGGCCCTCTTTGTCACTCGCCGTCCTTTCTTCGCTTCTTCGACCGTCTCAACGCTTCGAAGATACGGTCTTTTTTCCTCCCATGGAGCAAGGATGTGCATGAATCTCCCTGGAAAGCAGACAGAATCAAGGATGTGCATGAATCTCCATGGAAGGCAGACAGAATCAAGGATGTGCATGAAAGTGGTCATTTCGAGAGAGATTTAATAAAGGGTAGACATCAGCTCTATTCCGCGGAAGTTTGCCGACTCCAAATCACTGACACAAAACGACGTTGGTGTTCTCACCTTAATTGTCTAATTAAGCTGAATTTTTACAAGAAGTTCTTTATTCAAAAGCAGAAGCATCCAGAAAATAAGAAATGCGACAAGACGTTATATACAAAGTAATGGAGAAGGAGATTTAAGGTGGGCAACGGCTCTCTTTCTCTACTTCTTAAAAAATATTGTATACTTTTGTATTTTTAAGAATGAAATAGTTTATTTCCTCTTTCAATCAAAATAGGATTCGATGGATCAGAAGCATGTATCCCGGGACAGCTCGACAGAGACAAATATGGAATTGGATTGCAGCCATGACAGGAAAAATCCAATGCTGGCGGTAGGGGAGGATATGGAAGAGGTGGAAAAACGGGGTACAGCAGCGCACAGCGGGGCACAGCGGGGCACAGCGGGGCACAGCGGGGCACGAGATGTTAGTTTTCCACCGCGATCTCTGAATTTTTCTCTGTGCGACATGCATTTTCTTTGACTTTCTCGCCTTTTCGCAGCCTCCCGACATGATCATTTCTTGGTTGACCATATAGCATTTTTGAAATGGAAAGCCCCATGTTCTGAAGCTTTCAGGATAATGTCAACCAGCATGCGACACCATTCATACATGAAGGGATAGGTGTGATTTAATTCTAAAAAAATCCCTGTTTCCTTTGTTAGTGCATGAAAATCACTCAATCATTCATTTTGCAGTGTGAGCATAAAAAGTGATGATAATCTCTGTGCACGTATTGAGAACGGGCGCCTCGGGCTTAATTAAATAAATAATATTGAATTTTCTGAGACAGTTCAGATGGCACGGCACGATGTGAAGCCGAGCGACTTTGTAAGCTCAAAAGCTCACAGAGAGCAGCTCTCTGTGAGCCGCCCCGGGGAAGCCTTGGTATCTGCAGACTCCACTAGGTGTCACGCTTGACGTCTGGCCCGTGACCTCGACGAACAAGTTCTCACCAGTAACCACTTCATTGCATTTCATCCTCTGCCATTTCTCTCTCCATTTTGTAATGTTAACCGGAGATCAGAGACGGAGGTATGTTTGCATCCTAATTCGGCACTTGTAATAATACAGGGTGACCCCAAAAAATGCCAAACTTTGAAAACGATCTCCTCCCTGTTCTCTCCCAAAACTCACCATATGTCAGGAATTGATGACCCATGCCCTGGTACTGGAATATTCTGTGAACCGAGGTTCCCCTTTTGCACTGTAAGGAGGAGTTAAATGCATGAGACAGATGTTCTCGCATTTATATTTTAGAGCCAGCTCCAATCTAAATGGTTCTTCCAGCATGAGCGTCCATTTCTTCCCGCGGAATTCGAAGCTTCCGACTTCCTGTCCCTTCTATCGTCGGAATCAGACGGACTTTGGTTGATACACAGAACTGAACTTAAAAGCCGGAAATTGTTGAAATTCTTCCTATAAATTGTTTACCTGTCCAAAAATAGATCCCTGGAAATTGAGTCTCTCCTAATAGTCTTTTATTGAGAATTGAAATTAATGGGGTGAACCTTGTACGAGGTATATCAGCCTTTTGCTGAACAAGTAAATCACCACTTGAATGTTATTAGCGTGTACTCCCAACCTTTGAGCACTGCGTATGTTTCTCATCAGAAGGCCGTGTAATTTTCAGATTTCCACCGGTGAAGAAAGAGGTGGTTCACTATGTATGTCACACCGTCTCGAAAACGTGAAAATGTGTGCCAAGGCTAACGAAAAAACGCAGTTACTAGGCAACGGGAAATAAAAATACACCCTCATTTTTGAAGAAGTAACGCAACAGGAAATCACTCTGCGATTCGGTTGTGATCATATGGCCGAAAACGGACTTAATCAGTGATTCATTAAAACTGGCAAAGCGCTTGACATTGGAAATCGCTTATATCCTTCAAGGTCAAGTATTCCGTCAGTTCGTTCCAGGAGGGTCCCACTTTCTGTAGCATTTCACCCACTTGAAGCATTTTACTCTCCTGCCAGGCAGCAAATTTACGCTGGTTAGTCGTCGGGCAGTAGCTGGAGAAGTTGACTCATTTTCGGCGAATGATTGGCACACTCACACTTAGATTAAGTGGAAAAAGGGGATAAAATTGCATGAAACATTGAATGACCCAAAAAGATCGGTGATACATTATGGATCATTTGTGACGTTATACACATAGTAGGTCTCCTACAAGGGCGATGGCCCTGAAACTTCAAGTTCCGGAGGTACCTCTAAATATCAGCCAATTGAGTGGGACATTTGCATGCCCTATTCCTTTGGAATATGTCCAAGAATACGAAGGTAAGACTTGGATATTCAAGAAATAATTTTTTGGACCGTCATAATCTGCGTGTGCTTTTTATTTTCAACGGCGAAGTGCTGCACATTTATGTCAGGAGCAGTTTCGCGAAATACGCGCGACAAATGCTGAGGTGAGATAGATGATCCTCTGCTCGAAACGGAACTTCAAGGACTGGGCTTTCTCTACAGGAAACATGTAACTAATGCACTCATTTGGACGATAACGTACATTAAACATGATAATGTTCATTGAATATATGCTTCCCTCCTCGGTTCGATGGATAACGGCATCACGAATTACGCTTGGTTAAGGTGCACAGCATAGATGAGAAAACGAGGAGCCCCACGATGCAAGGAACAGTTCCATGCCAAAGAAGAGGAAGGCAAGGAGACAACCACCGATAAAGAAGAGGAACGGGCTCTCGAGTTGAAGAAGGGAAAGAGGCCGAGGACCCGCATCCATCTCTCCAGATCTAGCAGCCGTGGTGAAATTCGTCATGTTCGCGCTCCAACGGTAGGAATCTTCCAAGGCGATCTTCCACCATTGCTGAATCAAGCCTGCTTCCATCAGGCTCATCAAGTGCCAATCCAAAGCCTCCTTTAATCTGCCGAGATCCTTCCCCACGAGCCAGCCCACGGAGCCGCAGAGGAACTTCGATGGACTGATGCGGTAATCCACCCTCCGGTGAAATCCCATAGCCCAAAGCAGGCTCTGGGAATCGATGAAAGCGAATGAGTCGCTCATGACCCCGTCGAGCGGAAGGAGCTGACGCCAGTCTTCGCTCACGGGGAACCATATCATCCTCTCGCCCAAGGTCTTCAGGGCTGGGTCTCCAGATCGCTGAAAAAATGTCCCAATTCCGCTCTCGTATTTCACACTTCCCCATTCGTAATCGGACTTCACGAGTTCTGTCAGAGACGTCGGAATGGGTTTGAGGAGTGGGATCACCAACAACGAGACCAGGCTGCTCGAATACGACGTCGTCAAGACCAAGAAGCATAACGACATCACTGCGATGAAGATTCGACCGGCGTTCGCGTGTTTCAACTCGAGGTGGATACTTTGGGCGGTGAGAAAACTAGCGAAGACGAACAGCGCGTCGAAGAACCCGCTGCTTTCCGAGAAATAAACGAGAACGAGGCCTGATAGGAACAGTACTCCGATGAGAGAAACCCAAACGGTCCAGTGCCAGGGTTGTATCAGCCTCGTCCAGGTTGGGTAGGGCCGTGGCGGACGAGTCAGGAATCGCAAGCAATCGACAGAGAATGGGATGGTATGATCCACGTTTTCGTATTGTGAATTTGGAGAAAGGATAACGCCAGACATTGCCAATTGGACCGTTGCGTCGTCGATGAGAGCCGGAAGACCCGTCACGGTCCCGTTCTTCGTCACTCCGCCCCAGGCTTCATCTTCGGGCAAAACGAATTCGACCGAAAAGTTGAGCCTCCGGGAAATTTCCTGGAGAATGACAGCTTCCAGTCCTTTCAATTCCTGTAGAGACGGGATTTTGAGAAGCGGATTCCAGTAAATCCAAGGCGGGTAAGACAACGTGCCGACACGGATGACTTCACCCTGTAGATCCCATTTGGAGCTGCGACCTCGCCGGCTCGGTCGGGTCGAATGAGCGAGCGCAAACAGTTCCAAAAGGAGCAGATGGGAGAAAGCCTTCCGGTATTCCATCGCCGACCACGAATGAAAAGGCAATTGGAAGACTGCGATCCCGGACCTGTCCCCTCGTAGCGGAGAGTTATCGACGTCATTTGGACGCCCACCTTGTCGTGCAAACATCCTGGACAAAGGAATCATCCAGAAGACCATGGAAAATTATGATTAGCTTATTGATCTCCTAATTGGATAGCCCTAGTCTTAGATACATAAAACATGAGGTAGCCGGGCTTTTTAATGGCTTGCAAATACCAAAGGAAACTGAGAGGGTTGCGGGGAAAGGTTACTCTTAGCGAGATCGTGTGAGTTCAGTGAATGCTATTAAGAATCCACATAATATTGTTTTACATATCCATTGATCTCCGATCCATCCATTTTTGTCCATATTCTAATACCAATGTACATAAGAGGCTGAATTGTTTGTCGTTCCGGGAGACTCCTCCCAGACGGATTTATTGATTTCGGTGTGAATCGAAAGCTCATACCCTGGAGTCGATACTTATTGGGTCAAAAGTTCAAAAAGTAAGCTGCGAACGTGTATAATGAGGGTTCCCCCAAATACCTTATACTAAGGAGACTCGGCACACTGTGGCGACGCCGTGGATTTGTGGGATCATTGGATTAGAATGTCGCGTGAAATGTGGCTGCCTCTGGAGGCAAGTACTGCGCTTGCGTGGCATGGTGCCAGGAGAAATTTGGCCAAATGGATGGAGATGTTACGTTGCAATGGGTTTCCCGAGGATCCGGAAAGCCATGCGCACGTGTCCGCCTGGGGCTTTGCACTAGGCCCATGGTCATGGCTTTACATATATGTAACAGGCGAATGAAGTAAAATGCTGAGTAACCTCAATGACCCTAACAAAAAGGTCAACATTTTCGTGTCTCGGATTGACAGGCCTGTTAGAATGGGATGACTTCAATTTTGAAGGGACAAAAACAGGCTGAGGATAGTTAACTTGCAGCTTCGCTTTGGATTTACAGTCTCACTAGCGCGGCCTGCGGCCGCCACGTTGGCCGTGTAATAGATTAATAGTATACCATGATTTTTATGGCCAAGAATGGCATAGCCTTGTAGGCCTTGTGTGTTACGCCGCATGTGGGTGACAACCATTCACTACCGCTTTCGGCCTCTTTCCATTTTTTTTTGGTCTAGTCTATGGCCCAGAATGGTAGAGCATTGAAGGTTAGGCGCTTTAGGCCTTGGATGGCCTGGAATGGTTTAGCATCGTAGGCCTCGCGCGTTAGGAGTGACGGCCGCCACAACTGTTTAGTCTCTTTCAATTAAAGTATTAGATATTAGATTAGATTAGATGTTCTTGGGGTCCAATTGGGTTACAGCTGGCTTCTACTCGCACACATTGTTGCTGGCAGCTAAGCCAAAATGTTTTCGGCAATAGACGAGATTGCCATTGGGATTCAGAGATCTGCAGTTCACGTAAATAATGTTGTTCGTGAATAAAAATAAATAAACTGATTCCATGCTACATAGCTAACCTACACAGCATGCATCGTCTTGCAATTCACTCTGAATTCAAGAATCCTGCCCCCTACCGGGGTGATTCTCCGAACATTGTTTTCCCAACTCCTCTTCATGGTCTTCCGCTAGCCATGTCAATCAGTCACACGCAATAGAAATGGCTTCAGACTTCGGGCGCGAATTCGTTCAAGAGACACTAGCGCCCGACTCCAGGAAGCGTTGACGTTAGTTCTCGGGCCAACCACCACGGCATTGACCGCCATTGCGGTTACCCTTCTTTCGCGCAGAGTGCCAATAGTATAAGCTCCTGCCTTTCTGCGCGTGAGAGGCCTCCACGAGTTCACATTTCCGAGTTGAAACTCGATCGGCCCGATTCTAATCGTGGCCCGCACCCTACCCGCAACGCGATCGTCGACTGAGCTTTGCTGTTCCGAGCCAAGGATCATGTTTTGCTGATGTGGCCGGTCCGTATCCCGCATAGGACTCTAAGCTTGAGAACTCCAGGTCTCTCATTATGTATTCGCACCAAGGAGGGAGGGACGAAGGGACCCTCGCAAATCTGCCCAGACACGCAGTTTCGCGTGTAGCGGTTCGGAATGAAGGGCATTCTGTGCAAGCAGACATGGTGGCGAAGCGTGTCTTTGGCATGGGATACCGTGCAAGACATTTATATCGGGAAATCTGAATCTCACGAAAACTTCCCTATACGCCGGAAAAACCTCTTTCTTAGGGATGGTTTGTGTGAAATCGATGCCCATTCCTCATCCATTGACATATACATAATACTAGCCGCCTCGTGGAAGACTTCCACGAACTCTTCGGCAAGAAATCCCGAGTTCAGTTGGCGGCCCTAAAACTCAGTGGCCCTCTCATCGCTGTTGGCAGCAGCCCATCTTTCCCATTCTTTAGATGTCCCCACGTACAATCCTTGGAGTCCCCTTTCATCCCGCTGAAGGGAGGATGACTTCCTCAGGTGAGATCTTCGCTTTTACTTTCGACACTTTTTCCTATCGATCACAACCCTGTCCGCTTCGCCCTTAAAGACCACATCCATCACTTTGCTTGCACGCCTATGAGTGAAATATACGGATATGGATACGGGATGGTAACGACACGATCAGCGGCGTCCTTACGATCCAAGAGATGAGCCTTCCTGTTCCGTCTCGCCCTGATGGGATCCCGCCGCTTTCACCCGAGGGAGTTACTCTCCTTCCCACTGAGGAAAACGGGACTCCGAGTGTTGCGCGTGGGTTTTCCCGCGTGAAATCTCATATTGAGGCGTGAACGGATATTCGCGAGTTCAGTCTGCAGCCTCGCGAACGCTCTGCGCAGCAGTCGCTCCGACGCTGTACGTCTTGCGAATTCTCCTTCGTCTTATTCACTGGGGTGTTCACGCCTACGATACGGACTTCGAGCGGCACTCTTATCCCGTATCAATCTCGACGATGTGCGTATCGTCGGTGAAGTCCATCTCCACCACTTTTCACGTAGGCGTCTGAGTGAAACGTGCTTCTAAAGGAACGGGATGGTTATTCCGCGGCCGACGGCGTCTTTCCGATACGAGAGTTCCTGTTCCATACGGGTGGGATCCCGCCGTTTTCACCCTCGGGAGTCACTCTCCTTCTGAGAATGCCGATCAATAGAAGTACGGGATCTGGTTGACAAAGGGGTCGAGATCCCGAGAAATATATGGTCTGATGATGAAATCTCATCCCGGCGAGAAAGTTATCCTTCCTTATGGGATGAAAGGGAACTGAAAGTGTAATACGCGGGGACGTTTTACACGTCCCTGCTGAAAAGTCCGTATTGGACCCCCGGGTCAGTATCGGGAGCGGGGGTAGGAGGGGGTGTAAAGGGTGCCAAACAATGATAGCCCCCCCCTGCCGGGGAAATACTGTAATAGCTAGAAGTGTGATCGTGATATAATCTGAAAGTACATCCAATTCTTCTTCTTTGCAGGTATTAACATGTGTGCTGCTGTGTTAAACGACCGTGAAATCAATGGAGGGAACACTGAATATTGAGCTTGTAAATATAAACCCACAATAAATTGTGCTACCTATTGGTATTTTCATTTTTTTCCTACCAGGCTTCGTTTACTCTGGGGAGGGGGGGGGGCTATCATTGTTTGGCACCCTGTAGAATGCATCAATCCTGTTATAATGTTAGGGATGGCATGGGAAGAAAAATCGGATCGGATTTTGTTTGGTGGTGTAGTTTAGAAGTTCTTCTCCCCCCCTAATTAAGAAGCCTTGGGATCGATTCCCCACCACTCCATTGTTTTCCTATTGTCATGCTATCTGAACTCCTCCCTCCTCCCCCCGGGCTATTACGTTTTCGAGAATGGATCCGATAGCAGCAATGGCCGGAGGGAAGGTGCGATCTCGAGAGGGGGAGAGAGACACCTGGAGCCGGGCCGAAGGCGCCGCGCATGCGCACATGGCACTGCGGACATACGCCCAAACGCAATATACAGGGTGGGCCAGAAGTAAGGAAACACGCTTGAACTCCTACAAAACATTTATTTAAAAGCAATTGAACCTGGCAGCGATACGCACTAAAACACATGTTGAAGAAATATTTATAGCCACCAAGCATTTCACAAGAACTGCTCAATGTGTCCACTGTTCAAGTCTTTGCACAACTGCAGTCTCACTGGTAATGATAGGCATTGTGTCCACACTATGATTCCCAGGAGCTTCCTAGTAGAGTCATGCCAGCGAGTTTGCCTATGACTACCAGTGAGACTGCAGTTGTGCAATGGACACATTGAGCAGTTTTTGTGAAATGCTTTATGGCTGTAAATATTTCTCCAACATGTACTTTTGTGCGTATCGCTGCCAGCTTCCATTGCTTTTAAATAAATGTTTTGTAGGAGTTCAAACGTGTTTCCTTACTTCTGGCCCACCCTGCAGATTATCGATCTCTCTTCACGCCAAACGCATGGGTCAGATCGGTCCTGTCGAGTCGATCCGCATCCCGGCCAAGCTCAAAATCTTCCCCGATTTTACCGTGGCAATGATCGTATGTCATAATTTGTTCCGTTACCAGTTCCGTCGCCGGTTTAAGGCGAGTATGTTTCCAGCATCGAGTTGGTCCTCAAAAAATATTTTAAATGTTGGCGTTCTTAAAATGCCCCGAAAAGGTGGGGAAGTTTCAGCAATTCTGTGGCGGGATCTACGGAACATGAAAGAAAGACCTTCCAGAGTCTCAGTCAGTAGATATGCGTGCGTGACGATTTTAACAAAACGCTCCTCGTGGGATGCTTCTAGGAATAGTGAAACGGACGAAGAAGGAGCAGAAAGTCACGCACGAAATGTTCTCATTCCACTTAATTCCGCCTGTGCTGGCCTTTAGACTACTACTGTTGAACAGGGTGTGCGTGCTTTTGTAACGGGCACGGGGTGCAGTGGGTTGGATTTATGAAAATATCAAATATTAATTAATATAAAACCTTTACCTTAACGCGCCCCGATTCCACTACAATGAATTCCCTTCCAGGAAATCTGGTCCGCGCCAATTCTAATTCGAGCGGGAGTAACTAAGGCGTAATTCAAGAAACCAAAAAAAAATTATTTAAAAAAAACTAATAATAAAAAAGACTATAGAACTGTTAGCTAAACCACCGATCCAACCCCTTTAAAGTACATTCAATGACAATGGGCTGATCTTCACTTCCAGATAAAACCTTGCAAGTTCTGGGGAAAACTCACGGCCAATGAAGCGAAAAGATCCTCTAACTACAACGTTTTTCCTCTGTATGTTTTTGAGAGAGAAAGTTGGTCAGTTTCAGAGCACCCGCGATCAAAAGGGCCCGAGTTCCCCGGTCAAATCGGTTCTAACTCGAGTTCTTCGAGTTCGAGTTCGAGCTCTTCAGTCACTTCGGAGTGAGGGATCGAGGGAGGGATCTTCAGCTGAAATTTTGCTGGATTGGAGGATAGGTTTGGAGATTAGACTTGATTGGAGGGACTTTGATACCCATTCACATAATGTTGTTATGGCTCCTCGTACAGTGTTTGGGCGGCACATTCGAGAAGAAAAGATCCTGCATTTAAACTGTAAGGAACCCTTCCACGGGTTGGCTAACCCCAAACACTGGGTTCACCTCCATATTCCGGCATCTCCACGTGTTAATGCTTTTTTTTTTAGTTCACCTCCTTCAGCTTCCTCCCCGCCTTGACTCTCTACTGATACACTGGACTTTGCGCGGTCATAGGCTGGCATACGTTACAATACCGACTCCGTCACGAAGAATTTAATTCTTACGATTCTTCACAAGAATATTTCATTCGGTCACACAGTTCATTTGCATCACTTAATTCTTATCTTCATCAAATGATTTCACCATCAGACGTGATGAATCTAACACCAATTTCTCCCTCAGTGTTTTCGCCAAACGACGTGAAATGATCATCAAACATTATCGAATGTGCACGAAATGATCGCCACATTTCACATCCGAAAAGAAAAGAAGTAATTTCTCATTTGCCGGTCTTGCAGGGCAGATGCAGACTTTCTTCTTCTCATTTCTGTCCAATTGGAAAAGATCCAGCTTCCAAAGGAACGGTGACCTCCAGGATGTGGAGGTCACTGTGGAATGGCATTCCCAGTGGAATCCCAGTGAAATACATCACAGTTGGATGAAAGCATGTAAATGCATGCTTCTCTCCAACTGGACAAGTGCACTTCAAATACAGAGCCTTGACAGCCCAGAGAAAGGGTCTTGCTCTCTAGAAGTCACCAAAATGCCAAAGTTTGGAGGTTAGATATTCTTGCGCAATTTTCCGAACCTCAAAGTTGGTAGTTGCCGTGTCATCTCTAATGCACAGAAATGCAGACATTGTAATTCCCGTACTGAACTTCCATACATGTTCACTGACACAGGAAGACCAAATGACAGGTCCTCCCCAGAAGCTCCCAGAGGTTTGATAGGATTTTGCAATCTCATAATGCCATCACAGGTCTAAGCAGAACTGAAGACGAATCCATGCTTACGCTCAATAGGGTCGCAATTGCTGACATTTTCATGCTATTCATGGCGGCAATTTTTGGTCCGGGCTCATACAAATTTGTTTATCAAAGCAGTTGTGATGGTACAATCTATTTGGTGAAATCAAAAATAAGAATTTGATGATTGACTCCATTTTGGAGAAGATTCCTTGTGATATCCCTTTCCTGGACCGATACCTTGCTGTGGTGAAAGGGCTTGCGTGTGTCAAGGAAGCCCTGGACCAAAGCCGAAAGGACGTCCAGTTGCTAATGCGTCCAGATGTGAAAGGAAAGTTCGAAGCTGCAGAAAATCACACAGGATCGTGGAATGTCAGGACAATGAATTAAGGAAAACTCGACATTGTCAAAGCAGAAATGTCTCGATTGAACATTGACATACCTGGAATTAGAGAACTAAAATGGACTAGGATGTGAGCTTACATCAGAGGAATATTACATCTTCTACTGTGATCAAGAAGCTCACCGAAGGAATGGTGCTGCCATAATTGTTGGTAAAGAAGCATCCAGTGCAATACTCGGATACAACCCAAAGAATGACAGAATGATTTCAAGTCGATTCCAAGGCCAGCCTATTAACGCCATAATTATACAAGTTCATGCCCCAACTACAGATGCCGATTAAGAAGGAGTATAAGTCTTTTATGCTGATTTCCAGCAGCTAATCGATGCATTTCCTAGCAAGGATGCCATGCTCATCATTGGTGATTGGAATGCAACAGTTGGAAGCGAAGTAGAACCTGGAATAACTGGAAAATTTGGTCTTGGCATACGGAACGAAGCAGGCGACAGACTAGCAGAATTTTGTCAAGAAAACCACTTTTTCATAGCAAATACATTTTTCGATCAATCCAAAAGAAGACTCTACACGTGGACATCACCAGATGGTCAACATCAGAATCAAATCGATTACATAGTTTGCAATCTATGAGAAGTTCTAATCAGTCCGTAAAAACAAGGCCAGATGCTGAATGTGGCACAGATCACGAGTTCCTCTTATCGAAATTTCGAATCAAGCTGAAGAAGAAAAATCGAATTATCGGACCAACTCCTATGATATGACCTCAGCAACATTCCATTTGAATTTGCTGTGAAGGTGAAGAACAGGTTTGATGGAATAGATTTGATAGACAGGGAACCTGAAAACTTTGGACAGAAATAAGAGAGATCATTAAAGAAGAAGCAAAGGAGAATATTCCTATCAAGAGAAGGAAAAGAGAGCAAAGTGGTTATCTGTTGAAGCAGTGAAAATAGCTGAAGAAAGGCGCAAAGCAAAGTGTGTCAAGAATTCAGCATACCGGTGAAAGGTATGCTGAATTAAAAGCTGAATTCCAGAGAAAAGCAAGAAGAGACAAGGAAAGATACCTAAACCAGCAGTGTGAGGAGATTGAAGAGAACAATCAAAAAGGAAAGACGAGACAAATTAGAGAAATCAAAGAAAATTTTGCTGCAAAAACGGGTTCAGTTAAGGATAAAGAAGGTAGAGACCTGACTGATGAAGAAGGAAGAAAGAAGCGATGGAAGGAGTATGCAGAAGAACTTTACAAAAGAGATCCTAAAATCAACGATACCTTTGATGGAATAGTCCGAGCTAGAACCAGATATTTTGGAAAGGGAAGTACGATGGGCCTTAGATAGCATGGTCAAAAGCAGAGCGACAGGAGTTGATGGAATACCAGCAGAACTACTCAAGATCCTGCAGGATGAGGCAGTTAAAGTGTTGCCTGCAGTGTGTAAGCAGATATGGAAGACACAGCAATGGCCGACAGATTGGAAAAGATCAGTTTATATTCCAATACCAAAGAAGGGAAATGCTAAAGAATTCTCATATTACCGAACGATTGCTTTCGTTTCACATACCAGCAAGATAATACTGAAGATCATACAGGCAAGACTCCAGCAATTCATGAAATGTGAATTGTCAGATGTTCAAGCGGGATTCAGAAGAGGCAGAGGAACAAGAGATCAAATTGCTAACATTTGCAGGAAAATGGACAAGGCTAGGGAATTTCAAAATGACATTTAATTGTGCTTAATTGACTATACCAAGGCTTTTGATTGTGTTGATCATAACAAACTTTGGATAACTCTAAACAACATGGGCGTCCCAAGCCATCTTATCTTGCTAAAGAACCTGTATGTTGACCAAGAGGCGACAGTCAGAATTGATTTTGGAGAAACCGAATGGTTCAAAATAGGAAAAGGCGTACGCCAGGGCTGCATACTATCGCCTTAATTATTCAATTGTATGCAGAGCACATCATGCGCAATGCTGGACTGGAGGAAGCAGAAACTGGCATCAAAATCGGCGGGAGGAACATCAACAACCTTAGATATGCTGATGACACCACCTTGATGGCTGAAATGGAGGAAGATTTGAAGGAGCTTCTGATGAAGGTTAAAAAAGAAAGTTAAAAAGCTGGCTTGTAGCTCAACGTTAAAAAGGCCAAGATAGTGTCAACAGGCTATATCACTCAAGTGAAGATAGATGAGGAAGAAGTTGAAGTTGTTAAATATTTCGTATTCTTGCGGTCGATCGTCCAAATGTATGGTGATTGCAGCCGTGAAATAAGGAGACGTCTACTCCTTGGAAGGAAAACCATGACGACTATGGATACATTGATCAGATGCAGAGACAGCACTGTCGACAAAAGTACGAATTGTCAGAGCCAGGGTTTTCCCAGCTACAACATATGGCAGTGAAAGCTGGACAATCAGAAAGGCCGAAAGGAAAAAGATTGATGCTTTTGAATTGTGGTGCTGGAGGAGATTGCTTACCATACCATGGACTACAAAGAAAACAAACAAATCAATATTGAACGAAGTGAAACCGAAATGCTCCTTGGAGGCATCAATAGCAAAAATGAGGCTGACTCATTTTTGTCATATAATGAGAAGACAAAACACATTGGAAAAGACATTGATGCTTGGCAAAACGGAAAGAAAAAGAAGGAGAGGACGACAGAGAACACGATTGCTGGACACTATCTTGGAAGACACACATCTGCGGTTGCAAGAACTGAAGGAGTTGGCCATGGATTTTCTATGCTGGCGAGACCTTGTCCATCGGGTCACCGAGAGTCGAACACGACCAAACGAATAAAACATACACACACACACATTGTGATCTGGTGATGGAGTCAATACTTCTGCAGGACTTCGTGACGATTTCTTTATTATTGATGGATGTATGCCATTGGATGGATGGATGCATGCCTGTATGCCATTGGATGGATGTACGCCTGAGCTGCCTGCTTGGCAGGCAGCTCAGGTTTTCCTAAACCTACCTAAACCTACCTGCTGCTCGGGAGCCGCATGCGGCTCCCGAGCAGCGGTTTGGCCAACCCTGGTACATACAGTAATATGGAACAGTAAATGGAGCAACCCGGTCCCGTGTGTTTCGTTTCCCACACCGGTTAGGAAGAAAGCTTCCGCCCGAAAATGTTACATTGAAAGAACGTCACAAGGGTAGCAACTGATTACGAGCGAAATTGTGGGCAATTTTTGCATGAAAGCGTTAGATCCTCGATTATGCTATTTCTCCATTGACAGGTTATCGATTCGCTGTACTCAATCGATTTCTGGGTCTTTGCATTTTGTGGCGGCGAAAGTGCCACACGGTGCCTTTATCTCTACATCAGGGACCATAGCGGTTCTTTCAAACCCAAAATGCAGAGATAATGAATAAATGAATACACTCTAGTGCAGCCAGCAGAATGGTCAGGCCCGAACCCATCAATAAAGTGCGTATGAAGTGTAAAAGACTTTCGCCATTATCGGGCGGAGAAGCACTTCTTACCTAAGCGATTTAACGAGGCTGCACTTCGAGCAAGAAATTCGTTCTAGGCTCCTCTCAAGACTATTCACACTGGAATGGGTGAAACCCAATTATGATCTCTATTCGAGCCGAGCCTGTGGCACTTCGCTACCATGAATCGTTCTTACACGAAGAATCATTTTTGTCTTGCTTGTCACCTGCACACGTTCGAGAAAATCCTCGCAGCACAACCGTACCAACTTTTACTCATCTTTGGAGACCATTGACTGAAAGAAGTGTCTTCGAGCTAGAGGCTCTTTATCAAGTTTGAAAACCATTCATAAGAATCGCAAAAACTGTTGAGCGGATTCAAAGCACTACTTCAAGGAAATACTAGATGCACAAGATTCGAATATTATATGAAACTAAATAATTGCTATTTTTATTTGCTTAGGTTCACATTGAATGTAGAGCAGCGATGAGTTCATTCCACCTGAGCACATTGCTGCAAATAGACTTAAGGATCTGCATGAATCTCCCTTGAAAGCAAGCATTCTTGAAAGAAAGAAAGTAAGCGCATTCGAGGTCGAGGTGACCTTAATGAGTAATTAACTGTTTTCTCATTCAAAGTTGAGCTCTCCTTATTTCAACATTCGCTTTGGAGTTCGCTCGGAAATTAGAAACTCTACTACTATTTGTTTCCATCGAATAGTCATCGTTTTACGTTTCTTTTTAAAAATGAAAATTGCATTTCTCCCTTACGCCTCTTTTTGCATCTTACGAAGATCTGTATTTTTCAAGATTGAACCCTGGTGATCGCAGTCCCTTCATTAGGCATGAAATGCATAATAAAGTTTGGTGTGCAAAATGAAGAACGTGGATGTTCATATCCTCAACCTGTTCCAGGGAACAAATGGGAGAATTGAAATTCCACAATTTCACGGCCTCAATTTTGTTTTATTCGCGATTGAGAGCCCATCAAATCGATCTCAAAGAGGGAGTCACTACTTCAGTTATGAATAAGTAAAATTTTCTTCAAAAACTCTTCGGCATCAAAAACTAATAAAAATGTGAAGAAAACATTTTGGCGGAAAAACTTTTTACCACGGTTTAGAAATAAACCGCGAAACCGAGAAACGTCCGACATGCCAAATGACATCCAGGGTTTCTTTTATTAATGAGACTCGACAGGGGCGCAGGCGTCCGAACATAACTAAAAGAGGATGAGTCGGGGAGGGGGAGAAAGGCACCAGATCAGTGATGGACGCTCCACATAGAGTGCTCATATTTAATTTTTTTGAGTAAAATTCGGTCATCTCCTACTCGTGTCTCGAACTTTCACGAAGAAGGCAAGTTCCATGCATCTGCCCTGTCAGTTAGTTGTATTAGCAACGGACTGGATGCAAGTGAAGTTCAAAGGGGGACGATCATGCAAATGGATTAGTCGAGGCTTTTTTATTATAAAAAAAGAGAGATTTGTGAATTTTATGAGAAAGACTATTCTCTCTTATACCATAGGAGTAACTTCGGTGAGTCTTCTGAGCAATATAAATTTCCTAGGAAATTGTTCATTTTAAATATTATTCCGGAAACGGTTTCATTTGCCGCTCTTAGCCCAGCCTTTAGCAAATAACTAGCTCCCAAATCAATGCCCGAGGAGGAAATGTCGAAACATGCCTGACTAAGCACTTTCACTTGATCGTCTGCTTTTGAAGATTTCACGATTCTCACCCAGACTCATCAAGCTACTGTAGAATAGGAATGCATCGGAGTCTATTTTTGACCATGAGAATGCATGTATCCTTAGGGACGTTTCTCAATCTGGTGAAAGGAGGCCGAATTTTATTGAATATTAATCAATCCAATCCGTACAGTAGACGCCTTCACCAGACCGGAGATCGACCCTTCATCACATGTGCACGTTGTTGAGGCTCTTTCAATCGTAACTGTCACTTTGCAGACAGAGCTACCTGGCTAAAACAGGTATAATGTGCATGGTAGTTGGAACCAGAATCTACTGAAAGTACGGATAGTATCCATGAGTTTCTGCCTGATCTGATCTAGACTCGTCACAAGGCTTAATGTCAGTGAAAACGAGAACACCTCAGGCGATCGAAATAGCCAAGATTGTTAAGATGGGAAATGGAACCAAAAATGAAATGAGAGTCATTATGATGATGCGAATCTTAAAGAGTCCTGAAATGTGACAAGTTTATTTATTTTGAAAAGCATGATGAGAGGGAGGAAGACTGAAGCTGTCCGAAGCATCATAAAGGCGACCGTGTTCGTGATATGTGCAACCCTTGCATTCAGACAGGTAGAGCACTATTCATTTTCCTAACGGTTGCAGTGCGGTCATCAATGTTGATCAACGAGGAATCACAGGTTACACTACTGGTTGAGGAGTACCTATCCTTCCCAACTATCACGCAGTATATAAAAGATGATGCCCCAGAGATCACAGCTCCGGCATTTACCGTCTGCCCAAAGCCGTCTGTGAAGGCTTCATTCACGCAAGGAGCGGATTCCACGGTCGGGAACCGATACACTAAAGCAGAGATGTTCAAGAACGCGTCCGTGTCCTTGCTCGAAGTTGTCTCGAAGGCTCCCTGGGGAGGAATACAGAGGATAGTGGAAAACTCAACCTTCAACGGGGAAACCGTGATATCCCTCTCAAACCGTGAGTATTCCCAAGTTCCAAACAAACGCATCCCAGGTAGCACAACGCCGGCGGGCCGCGCGATAAATGTGACAGATGCAGGCGTTGGCCCACGGATTATGAGAATGGCGGCCTGACACACATTATGTCACACTTACCATCAGCGGCCCATCGTTCGGTTATGTTTCTCTTTTCTGAGACCCTCTAAATTTTTTCTTCATGATTTAGTACAATTGCCATTTAAAAACACTGGAAAGTCATACTCTAAATCTAGGTCCACAAAAGTACTCCCAGAATCCCATATTGCTCCAAAAATGCAACCCATTTGAGGAAGAAATTATCTGTATGAAAATGGTCCCAATCCGAATTCATCGCCATTGAAAAATCAAAACACAATGCTAGCGTATTTGCGTAAGAGCACACCTATTAATTCTCAAATTTTATTTAAAATAGTCCCCAACAGATCAATTTTTCTGTGAACATTTTCCCCTCAAGATTCATACATGTGTGTAACTTGAAGGAAAAATTGAGTTTCGGATAATTGTGCAAGTCTCACCAATAAACCAAGGTGAAATTCCTCCGCATCCTAATTTCTCCTAATTTATTCATAGTTGACATTAAAAAAATCAGTCTGCCCATGTCACCATTGGAAACGTTTCCTTCCTTCAAAAAAGACAAATGGACCGATTAAAGCCGGTGCAACACAGGTTGGACATCAATTTTTCAATCTTCCATTTCCTGCTCAATCTTCTTCGATTTGAGAAATGGAGAAAATATCGAATTAATATAAGATGAGGTCAATTTTGATTAGCTGAATCATGCGTTCCAACATATCCGCATTTCGCACGTAAATACATGCACTGAAATAGTTTCGCAGAGGCTGAAACATACTTACAATTATGTTTAATTGTTACATACAAGCGGAACGTAGAAAAACCAACAGCAAATTATTCCAGGCGAAAGAGCTGAGAATGATGCAGTATTTCTTCCCTTGGAACGGTGTAGAGATACAGCGCTACACCTTTAAAACGCATTCATAAATCCGACTCCATGGTGCAGGGGAAATTACATTTATTGCATGTTCTATTTTGCAGATGATGGATATTGGAGTGAGCGGACATTTCCTGGCCAACCCAACGCAGAACTGCTAAGTGAAAATTTCTTCAAATGTTTCACGCTGGTCCTGAATGATAAATTGATCACTGGACCAAACCCATGCAATTTTTATTCCTTCATCTTCAAATTCGAACACATCATCGAAACCACGAGCCCTCAGGCAAGAAAAACCCAGCCATTTTAGTATATCAGTGAATCATAAATATTTTACCTTCCGGGAAAAATTCTCTGCCACATGTTCTAATGAAAACAGATCGAAGTTTGGGTCCACGATCAGAGAGAGAAATTCGCGACGTTGTCCCTGTTTGCCCCCGAGCGGGTGCTCTTGGTCGGAAACACCGTCACCAGCATCTTCATTCGTCCGGAGATCATAGAGAACCAACATAAGAAGGAGAATCCTTGCAAAGAGGACGAGGACTACAGCCACACGAGAGTGAGTCCTGCATAACGAATTCAGACGATTAAGATGAAAAAAGGCAAAATATATACAGAGACTCAGTGAAGAATGGGTTCTAAACAGTGCATGGAGATCTGTTTCTGGGAACGGTTCCTCTCAAACCCACGAGTGCCGTGCATGATCCCCTTCCTTTTTCCCAAGGAGATACTGTAAATACGACGGTACCTAAATGCCAAGATATAGAGGGAGAAGAAAAGCTATTTGCTGAACTTGACAATGCTTTCGAAGATGAGATATTGACTCAGATGGCAGATTGTAACTGCCCGAAGAGGTGCAGCGTGACCGACTATTACCTGTCCGGAGACACAAGCTCCGCCTGTCAGCGGGAGTTTGAGAATGAAGCGAGGGACGGCAGGGCGAGGTTCAGCTTCAGCTTCCCTTCTCAACGGGTTCGTGTCTTCTCAGGCTTTCTATTTCTTGTTTCCTGTCCAGGTGGGGAATGAAAACATGCTAAAAAAGGCATTAAAATGTATAATAAATTACAGGCAAATGCTGTAATAAAGGATAAATTGATATATAAAATAATAAATGTGATGAAGTCGATGAAGCGTTTCTTGCAAGGATCCAGGATTTCCTCATTCTAATAACTCGACGAAAAGCAGGAAATCGTCATTCCAAATGAGGAAATATGACTAAAAGCGAAAGTCTAGAGCAGTCACTGAAATAGATTTCTGGATGCCCTCACAGATGCCTCGCTTCGTGGAGAATGCGAAAGTGAATCTGGTGGATCTCCTATCGAACATTGGAGGAATCGTCGGCGTCTGCCTCGGCGTGTCCTTGATCACCCTCTTTGACATCGCCGAGAAAATTCTCTCCAACATTCGCCAGAAGCTATTCCCGTCGAGAAATGAGGTCACCCATGGTTGAGAAACATATTTGGCAAATGGACTCATTCATTAAAACCGTTTTGCTTTGAAATCTCTGTATCGCAGAGGGATGCATGTTGCGATTGTGTGAATTTATTTATTCGTGACTATAGTTGTTAAAAGTAAAAGTATTAGGTCGTAGCTTAAGTAACATAATGTTACATACTCTGGGAAGCAATTGGATACTTTCATTCAATATCTTTTGAAAATGTCTTTCAATGATTTTTCTTTTTCTTCATATATTGTATCATTCATGAATGGCACAAATAAATTAAAACAAAAATTCCTTGAAAGCTCCCTGGAAGAACTGGTTTATCCTTAAGGTAATTTTGAGGCACGGGAAAATGGCCTGATTTAAAAATCAAATTTTCACTTTCTTCGAAGATAAGGTGGTTTGTTGGATTTCTGTAGTCAGAAAGCGGTCTATCTGTATTCCTTTCAAAATTTCGCTAACAGTTTCACACACTTTCTTCATAAAGCCTAAAAAATTACTTTCCGTAGATTGTGAAGTTTTCCTTCTGGGGTCCTTCCATCTCAAATCAGCCAGAGGTCGGAGCATGACCCCCTCCGATTTTGTGAAATATTTTTTTTTTGGTTCCCCTCATGGTCCAAAGAGCAAATGCAAAATTTGAGCTTCGGATAAGGAGCCTTTTTGGCTTAATAATTCGTTAAATTTTGTGAAATTTTGAGAAGGGACACCTCTTCATGTTCATTTGGGCCGAAAACTTTTTCACCTAAACGAACGCAGAAAGCACCATTGTTCTTTTAAATGGTTTGGCTTGCGAAGTTATTCCTTTTTTTCCCTCGAGACGATACTGAATGAAATAAAGCTATTTCAAAAATGCCAATTTTTTGGCATATTCAGAAATTCGCAAAACGTCAACATCTGCATGAAATACTCTCTCATGCATGCATGCTTTTGGAATCAACGGGAAAAGATCTAATGACGTGTGTACCATTTTTGTCCCAACCAATTCCACTTAAGGAGATATGATGGCGCGAAATAGTTAAATTTCACAAATTTCGCAAGAAAAACACTGTTTTCAATTATGTGGTGTCCTTCTCCATTCAGTTAAAAAAAAACTAGAAAATTTTGCAGAATGCCAGTCAATTATTTAAGCAAAAGATAGGAGCGATTTCAAATATCACATATATATAGTGTATGCATTTCACACATTCTTATTCAGACGCCACCTCACAATTTCTACCGTTGTTTTTGAGGCCAAAGAACCAAAGAGATCCTCCTGGGAGGCATTAATAGGCACAGTAGCGCCTATTACCTTTCTTCGACCCCTTCCCATAACAAAATTGAACCTACGCGTATTTCTTTCCTCTCTGAGAGCATCAACAAGAACAATTTGGCTAGCGTGTTCCTCGCATCGCAGAATCACTCCAGCAAACATGAAGTTCCGTCTCCCAGGGGTTGTGGAGAATCCTCATCGAAAATACCATTTTTTGACTGTGAAGCATTTCGCCATATGAATTTTAAATTAACTGTCGTTCATTTATGCTTAATGTGACGTCTCCGATCCTCTTTTCCAGTGTTGCTGGATATAGTGCTGGAATCATGTCAGATTCATGACTTATTCGGTCTCGGTATTGGTGTTTGGTTCTTCCGTATTAAAAATAAATGTATGTTACATATCGTGCTGAGTTCATGAGATGTGCTGAGATTGAAACGGGGACTAGCAGCGGCCGATCGATGTGGTGGTATATTGCAATACCTCATCCCGACATCCCTGAATTACCAGGATGGCACGTACCGTGGATGTCATGCTTATTAGAGGCATTCTCTCCTCAGACCTACTCGAGGTGGTTCGTGGAATTCTAAATATGCCTCTAATTGATCTAATGTTACACGTATTCTATTACATGGGTCGTGAGAAATAAATAGGTCTGCGATTGGCCTAACGTTACACATTCTCGACAATATATCTGGAATACCAGGGATTAATCCTCATGATTTTAATTGGTCCCGTTAGTCAGGGATTGAATTTATTTTGATCAAAAAAGGTAGCCTGAGCTGAAGACACTCTGTGGGTTAGGCTTAGGCATAACGTTAGTGAGTCCCATAGTGAAGAGGGGGAAGGGGGGTTAGGTTGATGGAAGGTAAAGCCTTTGAAACATGGTTTTCAAATTACTTCATCTAGAAATTATTTATCCCTCCCACACCCCCCTTCTGGCAACGACACGTTTATGTTAAACATGATAAAATTCTCACAGAGCAAAACCTTCTTTGAATTCGCGCTAAT
Organism: Darwinula stevensoni; assembly: GCA_905338385.1. Taxonomy (NCBI): domain Eukaryota; kingdom Metazoa; phylum Arthropoda; class Ostracoda; order Podocopida; family Darwinulidae; genus Darwinula; species Darwinula stevensoni. The sequence goes on along the minus strand of CAJPEV010000217.1, from coordinate 43,607 downwards.
GCCACTCAACAACGCGTTAAGCACGATATCATCCTCTGAGGGTGTAATTGGCTGCCTACAGCAGATTCCTGATAGTATCCTCCCGGTCACCCCACCGATCTCGTACCATGAATATATCATAGAATAGCTCCTCCATTAACCAAAGAAAGATCCTCTCTATTGCAGACACATGATGCGTTTCTCACAATTAACGTAACCCTTTTTTCCTTTGAGCCTATTAATAGGCTCAGAAGAGCCAAATCTCTGTACTTTGAATTCCTAATGCATGAAGTTCTCCCTCCCCGAGTCTCAGTGATTTTGAAAACATCGCATCCGATTCCTTCCCTTCGCAGTTTTTCCATTTGTTACGCAAGCTACGCGCATTTGTGTGAAAACAATTCACCCAATTAGTACCGTGCCCCTTCCTGACATTCTAAATTCGAGGCATCGAACTATACATGAAGGCTGCCCAATACAGCCTTTAGTGATGTCCCACAATCTATAACCTGAAAGAAGACTGCTGTTCTTTCTCGAATTTTCTCCTGCCCACTCCAGCTTTCTCATCGGAGAAATTAATACCATTGGACGCGCGTCGCCTCATGGCTTCTCTTGTATCCGAAGCATACTTCCCTCTCCTTAATACAAGCCTCCGTCGAACTAGCATTCACTCGTTCCTACTGACACCACGTCATACCTCTCTTATCCCAAACGCTCTACTGGCCAAACGCTTCGAGATATACACTTGGACATGGCTTTTGCGAAAGGTATTTCTCATAAATTCAGGAAAGGGGGGAAAGTAGTTTTTCGTTCTGATCTCTACATCTTCAGGATGTACGATGAGACCAGAGTTGTCTCGGGACTCGTCAGGGGACGAAGGGATCGCTCACCGCAGCGTCTCCCGCCTCGTACCATGAATTGAGGGATTTCAAGCTTTCTTCGTGAATTGGGGTACGATTAGTGAGTTCGTCGCCATTTGAGTTCATACGGCTCAGCAAGGAATCTCATTGCCGTAATTCCATCGTGGGTTTCCATCTCTCAAATTGCAGGATGACGTGATCGTTCGTCACTGCATACATTTCCTTCTAACCATTGAAAACGCTCACAAAAGGTACAAGGAAGTCAAGTAGTGCGAGATTTCTTCACAGGTTGGTTTTTTTCCGTATCGCAGGTGCATTGGCAGATGGCGAAGAAAAGTAAAGATCAGACACCTTGCCAGCAAACTATGTCTTCATCTCCAAAATCTGTCTAAGTAGCAAGCAGCTCAACCAGAACATGAACCTTAGCAAAAATACAGTGACCCTTGCCCATTCATATTCGAAGAAAGGCTTCACATTCTTGTCCCGATGGGAAAAAGTGAAACTAAGATTGAAAATCAAATAGCTGTCCATTTTCCTCGCACTTTGCATGGACGCGTCAATTGGATAGGCCAACTTTTGTTACCCGCTTCACGTCCGTCTTCCTTTCGGAAGAGTCGTGGCGGTGGATTTACACCGGGGTCAGATTCCGTTTTTTACAACACCCAAGTACATTAGAAGACATTTCGTTCCCAACAGAAAAAAGAACTATCGATTGCGAGGACTTTCTGCAGAGATAAAATATTCATTGTATCTGGAGGTCGAGAAGGACTGTTCTCTGTACTGAACAATCTCGCATGCCCCAGCTCATGGGCATATATCCTCCCTTAAATTATCATACTAGTGCATTTGAGTACTAGTACGTTTTTTGAGCCACCTTGAAGAGTTCATGGAATGTTTTTCTGGTTTTACATGAAGAATGCCGAATCTGCAATAGGGCAGTCTCTATAGAGACTCGCAGCCAGCTTGTCGACTCGTTCTATCTAATTCTATTAGTTGTATCTCCATCTTCCACCACAAAGAACAGTGTCAGTAAGTCGCTATTTGTTCGTGTGTGAAAGGATGGGGTAGGCACTTCAGAACCGTTACGGACCGATGAATAAACTATTACCGTCCACTTCAACGTGAAGAACGATGATCGATGCCCAACCAATCCATTGAGGGCATGTTCCCATCACGATGGGAGATACTTCTCATTCCTGGAATTTACGATTGAACGGTCCACACCAACAGCGCTTGGCGGAACGCCAGCGCTTAGGCAGACTGACCCATATGTGACACCTGCATGTGTCTCACGTCAGCAGTACGCTTATGTGAGACTCATGTAGCGTCTTTCATCCGTTATGAGAAAATCCCTGTAAAATATGGTCGAGATCAATGGAATCACCTAATAATTTTCTCTGCAATGTAGATGAGACCTACCGAGGTCCAAATTTCGACTGCTCACGAGATACTCCAAATTCGTTTTACCTATATGTTACGTTGGGTAGTTTAGTTTTATAATGTCCTGAGTTTATTGGAGTGTCAACCTAAGATAGGCTGAATGTGCCCTGACAACATCATATCCAAATGCTTTTATTTCTTATTTTTTAATTTCTTGTTTCCGTAGGCGGTGAAACTCCTGCTTTTGCAATAAGCCTTTCAACTGTAACATTTTTAGATGTTGTCCTGGTTGCGTAGAATTTCAAAACCATATGACAGTGACGACAGTCCCTTCATGGGGGGGGATACTTTTCGTGTCAGATGGAAATCATCGAGATGGCATCCTCGGTTAACCCTTTCGCTCAGGAAGGTTAGTGAATGAGGTTATTTTGAGCTCTACCAAAAAATGCATAACTTCCAAACACAAAATGATAGAGAATAGCCCTTTTTGGGAATGAAAGCATAAGTTCTCTATGTCATTGTGTTAAATTAGTTCAATATTAGACAATTTTAAAAGGACGTACTATTACGTTTACTGTTGTCATCCGGTTGTTAGGACTGGAAGTACAGTTCCGTCCGTCGGAGCGAAAGTGTTAATGTAATGTGCAACGGACAAGTGGAGGCGCCTTCTGTCCTAATCTTTTGCTGTGCGTTTGGATCGCTTTATTTCTGTTTCGCACATTACCTTTCGAGGTGCAAGTCCAGCTCACAAAGGAAGCCAATTCCATCTACAAAGACTGATTCCAATATCAAACATGAGCATATAGCAACTTTAGAGAAAATCCGTGGCATACATCCAGATCTGAAACGCAAACGCGACCTTTATGACAGCGCATCTCCGTCTTTTCTTCGCGGTTTCCAAGGGCGAATGCCTCGATGGCGTCTGCGTCCCACAAAGGAATAAGCGCTAGGTCAGCCAGAAAAAAGCGCCAGGTCAGCGATCGACGCAACAACAACAGACGCTGTGCCCTGTCGAAATTTAGAAGACTTGCCATGTCTCAAAGGTGAGGCTTTTTCAAACTTCATTCGTTGCTCATTGTAGTCCTCGTCTCTTGATTTTCTCGAGAGGACCATGCTCATCTAGGACTCTAAGCACGGCTTCGGGAAATTACGAATTTTTTTCCCATCTCGCTGGAATTTTACGATTTGGTGACGGAAAATGTGACGAGGGGAATCCCGGGGACATCGTCTATTTATATTTATATTTTACATTATTTTAGAAACTTTCGATACTGCTCCCCACGAGAGGTTGTGGGTTAAATTGGAGGTTCACGTAATCCAGGATGAGACGAGTGACTGAATTAGTAACTTTTTGTCGGGACGGGAGCAACGAGCAATGCTTAATGGAGAGGTGTCACCGGTAGTGGAGTTTGCAAGCGGGGTCCCTCAGGGTTCTCTTCTTTTTCTGGCCTATATATGCGATTTAGATGAAGGCTACTTAATAAAATCACCAAATTTGTCGAAGACACCAATATAGGTTTCTGCAACAGTGGAGTGAAGGAAAGGGCGAGAGCCGATCAGGATATGAAGCTTTGGACGAGTGAAGGAAGAAAAGACTCATAAGGCCTACTAAAAGTAAATACAGTATAAGGTTAATAAAATCGAATCTATTGTTAGGACTCTTATCGCAACAATGAAAGGTCTCTGAACGAGTTTGTCGTCAATAAGTTTCAGGAGGCAAACGGAGAGAGAGATTAGTACTGGTGTGGAACTCACGTCTCCTCTTCCGAGCAAGCGACGGTAGTTATACGTAAAGGGTTTTTAGCTTCACCTGACCATCTATAGCCAGCAAACGCTGAATTGATATTCTTCGGTTATATCCGTCTCTGGTAAAACCCCATTGGGAGTATCGTGTTCAATTTTTCAGTTGGGGGCAGGCATATCGTGCGATTAGAAGAACGCTCGACTTCGACCCGCCACCAATGAAAGTATCGTCGGGCCTTCGATGGCTTTTCGCCGACGCTCATATAAGCCGTAGTTGGGCCATCATTGTTATATGGCTGGTTTACGGTTGGTTTAAGCCGGCTCATAGTCGGGCATGTCCTGTTGGCCTTTCATTGGGCCAACTTAGGCTCATTCATCAAGTGACTCAAAAGTGTGAGTCAATCGTTCGCCGAAAATGGGTCAACTCCCCCAGCAATGGCACGAAGATAAACCAACGAAAATGTTTGACTGGGCGGGGTTGATAATGGGTGGATACGACACTGACTATGAAACCTTGAATTCTTGATAGAACTTTTTAGGAAAATTCAACAAGAGGAGGAATACTGCTTTTGTTTATAGAAAGCTGATGCTGAACTGTTTGTCAGATGTCCTAACATTAATCGGGGATGACTCGCTAAAACGACCATTCTGACGTAAAACGGCTTTTTTAAATATTCTTTGTTCGAGTAAAAACCAAAGCACAGGCTTCCATCTCAGTTACTTCAAAATTAAGCTTCACTTATAGAGGGAGTCGGAAACCTATGGCTCATGAGCCCAATTTGGCTCACGGACGGAAAGGTTTGGCTCATCAATCATGGCTAAAAATCATAGTTGTTCCTCATGTTTCTCATGTATCGAAGTATGCACATGTCAGTTGCCAACTATAGGGAAAATGTTGCTTTGAAAATCTTTGGCTCACGAGCACTTAACTAAATCTTAATATGGCTCACAAATATAAAAAGGTTCAAACGCCGATTTTTTGGACCTCATGTAAATTTGCTTTTAATGTCGATGGATCTACGACGCCTGATCAAAAAGTTCTAAGACTTCCTTTTTTATGACGCGATGGTGAATCTTTCCGACTGCTGATGGTTATATCCTTTAAACTAGTCATCTTTGGCATGTACACAAATTTTCCGGCGTGTCTTCAGCCGCTGGAAGCATTGCTTACACTCATCTTTTGGAATCACGACCAGCGCTCGCGGCAGGTTTATAATTTTGCTTTGAATGTCTAACACCTCCTTCATTTCAGAACATTCTTAAATTAGTTTAGGGAACAAGGATAAATTACTAGGAGCTAAACCACAAGGAGTTGGATGCCTGATGAAACACGGGATTGCGGGGTAGGTCAGAAACTGCTGAAATTGCAAAAAAAAAGGAAAACTCAGAACATTTAAAACAGAACATTATAAGTCTTAAAACTTTTTTTTATCAGACCTCGTATATTGGAACCCATGACGTTAGTTGATCAATTAATCCAAATCAAATTCAAATCAATGAAATTAAATCAAATGTAGTTCTTCGAAGAATAAAAAAGCATCACGAAGGAGAAAGTTCGATCTCATGAGACAAATAAATTCCTGGATACTAAGGAATGCATATGCAATGCCTGTGAATATTCCACGATTCAAGTGCCTGACTTGAAACAGACACACATGCGGACCAGCAACTAATTACCATTTTCTGCAGTAGTCCGTGCTTTCATCCCATGCATGATATGCTGAAACTTCGTTCGGTAAACATTCGGCTTGCCACACTCCGGATTGAAAGAAGATGTTCGGTAATTGTGTCACTTCTGGCAATAAAGCAATTTCCAAATGTTGTTTCCCTTTTAAATATCCCAGTTGACCTCATGACGTCGAAATGGATTATCACTGCCATATCATAGTTACATTTAAAGTTTGCTCTAATGAACATTTTATCAGGAATATTCTCATGCCTGCTGGCAAGTTATTGTTTTATTCATTGACAAACAACAAGACCCAGCGATCTTCAAGAAATCTGGCACACAGGCTCGTACGATTGAGTCACGACATCGACCAGAGTTTAATCAAATGCGGGTTTCTCTCAGAAAACGTGTCGAACACTCCAATTACTAAGCGGTTATGGAATCATGCTAATATTTCTTCATAAAACGTGGTTTGAAAACTAAAGATGCGTAGAGAAGGGGGAAAAAGTTTCAAGATCATGGGATAATGATATGCACCAAAATCATGTCCAATGCCTGAGAGATGGCGCGAGAGAGCCTGGCCCTTGCAGGAGACATATTCCTTTCATTTTCAATTGAAGCCATTAATCTATTGAGTCGTTGTTGAGAGTCTAGCTGCGAAGCAGTGCCAATACTAAATGTCTGAACAATTTCAGTCAGTCGTTAGAATGTATATTTGCTGTATGTTATATTGAATTCTTATCGTGCATCAACTTCATGCATGCATCAAGTAAATTAATTCATGATATTCATGATGCAGATAATATTAATAAGGGATGAACTGAAAAAAAATTATGAAAGGCCTTACTAGGGGAAGGAAGACGGAAGCTATCCGGATCATCATAAAGGCGATCGTGATCGTGATATGTGGAGCCATTGCACTCAGACAGGTAGGTGTAGGTAGAGCAGGATTCAGTTTCTAACCGATTACAACGTGACCGTCAATAATGGTATTAACCTGCGGGAAATTACAGGTGAGCCTATTAGTTGAGGAGTACCTGTCCTTCCCAACGATCACGCTGTACATGAAAGATGACGCCCCAGAGATCCCTGCCCCGGCATTTACCATCTGCCCAAAGCCGTCTGTGAAGGCTTCATTCACGCAAGGAGCGGATTCCACGGTCGGGAACCGATACACTAAAGCAGAGATGTTCAAGAACGCGTCCGTGTCCTTGCTCGAAGTAGTCTCTAAGGCTCCATGGGGAGGAATATGGAGGATAGTGGACAACTCAACCTTCAACGGGGAAACCTCTCAAACCGTGAGTATTCCGAAGTTCCCAACAAACGAATCCCAGGTAGCACAACGCCGGCAGGCCGCGCGATGAATGTGGCAGATGCAGGCGTTGGCCCACGGATTATGAGAATGGCGGTCTGACACACATTTCGTCACACTTACCATCAGTAGCCCATCGTTCTGTGATGTTTCTCTTTTCTGAGACCTTCTAAATTTTTTCTTCTGTAGCGCCCGCCATGACTTATCGCCTCCCCCCCTAGTCAGGCGCCAGGCTACGGTCCGGAGGGGTTGAAATTAATTGCTACTTCTCCTCTACACGTCTCTTTTCATCGCTAAAAAAAGGAGAATGACAGAAAATTAGGACAGCCACAAATGAGGACAGACTGGCGGCCTTCGTGAAATCTATGGCCTTACCGCGATTCCGCTGTCAAGAGGGATCAGAGGTCGACCACTTTACCCAAATCTCCTAAATCCATTTTCGGTAACATCCTTCCGACCATTCAGCGTTTGAGTTTTCCGTGACGTGGACAGTCATGGAGAAGAGTATAAAAACTCGACTTGGAGGGTGGAGAGGGAGGAGGTAGAGGTTGGTGAAGTGTTCCGGACTTCGCTGCTGCTGCTCTCAACAGGCATCGGGTTAGGGTCCATGTTGGTAAATCAGAGCCTTGCTATTTCTACTCGGTTGGAGCCGAGGTGCCTAAGTGCTGGTTGTAGCCGGGCTTGGGTGGATCTGCTTAGGGCCTATTCTGTTCCTTGCTGGTTGGAGCCAGAAGGGACTTATAGAAATAGCAAGGCCGACATCGGATTGTGGGCGTGCGGAGGGTTGGAGCCCGAGCAACCCCTTTCGGTTTCGTTGTTTAGCCGTGATTGAAAAATCACGAGACCTTGCGAAAGTGCTGCATCGAGGGGGTGAGCTGAATCATTTTCTTGTTCGTAGAAGTTCTTTCATTTTTGTTCATTCACCTTTGAAAGCGAAAGCTGTCACGAAGTTGTGCTGAGGAGGATTTTGTACAAATCATTTTCGGTACTTTGTCAATAGAATAGAATAAACGAAATCCTGTGAAAACCCAGTCTGTTGGAATCATTGTCTAACGGCCAGTGATTCCGTCCGACCAATACGAACCATCCCGAAATGACAATTTCTAATATCCTTTTTTTCAATTTAATTTTTTCTTGTTTCGCGACGGTCAAGGTAGTTTGCGGGTAGCTATTAAAGTACAGAGACGTAAGAGTAATACTACCGACCACGCCAGACGACCGCGAGCGTTACACTTCATGATTTAGTACAATTGCCATTTAAAAACACTGGAAATTCATGCTCTAAATCTAGGTCCACAAAATTACTCCCAGAATCCCATATTGGTCCAAAAATGCAACCCATTCAAGGTAGAAATTATCTGTATGAAAATGGTTCAAATCCGTTTTCATCACCATTGAAAAATCAAATCACATTGCTTGCGTATTTGTGTAAGAGCACACATATTAATTTTTAGAATTTTATTTAAAATATTCCCCAATAGATCAATTTTTCTGTAAACATTTTCCCCTAAAGTTTCATACATGTGTGTAACTTGAGGGAAAAATTGAGTTTCGAATAATTGCTAACCTGTGCAAGTCTCACCAACAAAAAAATGTTAAATTCCTCAGCATCCTAATTTCTCCCAAATTATTTTTCGTTGACATAAAAAAATCAGCCTACACATATCGCAATTGGAAACGCTTCCTTCCTTCAAAGAAGACAAATGGACGATTTAAAGCCGGTGCAACACAGGTTGGAATCAGTTTTTTAATCTTCCATATTCTCCTGAATCCTCTCCGAATTGAGAAGTCGAGAAAATAGTGGACCAATATAAGGCAATTGATTAATTTTGATCATCTATATCATGCGTTCCAACAATGTCATATTTCGCACGTAAATACATGCACTGAAATAGTCTCGCAGAGGTTCACACACACCTTCACAATTACGTTTAATTGTTTCATACAAGCGGATCGTAGCAAAGCCAACTGCAAATTATTCCATGGAAAAGAGCTGAGAATGATGCGGTGCCTTTCCCTGGAAACTGTGAAGGGATATAGCATCGCACCTTTAAAACGCATTCGTGAATCCGACTCAATGGTGCACGGGAAATTACATTCATTGCATGTTCTATTCTCCAGATGGTGGATATTGGAGTGAGCGGACATTTCCTGGCCAACCCAATGCTGAACTGTTAAGTGAAAATTTCTTTAAATGTTTCACGCTGGTCCTGAAGGGTAAATTACTCACTGGACTAAACTCATGCAATTTTTATTCCTTCATCTTCAATTTCGAAAGCATCATCGAAACCACGAGCCCTCAGGCAAGAAAAACGCAGTCATTTTAGTAGATCAGAGAATTATCAATATTGTAACTTGAAAAAATTATCTGCAATATGTTCTAATCGAAACAGATGGAAGTTTGGATCCACGATCAGAGAGAGAAATTCACGACGTTGTCCCTGTTTGCTCCCGAGCGGGTGCTCTTGGTCGGAAACACCGTCACCAGCATCTTCATTCGTCCGGAGATCATACAGAACCAGCATAGGAAGGAGAATCCTTGCAAAGAGGACGAGGACTACAGCCACACGAGGGTGAGTCCTCCATAACGAATTCAGACGATTAAGATGAAAAAAGGCAAAATATATACAGAGACTCAGTGAAGAATGGGTTCTAAACAGTGCATGGAGATCTGTTTCTGGGAACGGTTCCTGTCAAACTCGCGAGTGCCGTGCGAAATCCCCGTACTTCTTCCCAAGGAGATAAATACCACTATACCGAAATGCCAAGATTTCGAGGAAGAAGAAAAGCTATTTGCTGAATTTGACCATGCTTTTGAAGATGAGATATTGACGCAGATGGCAGATTGCAACTGCCCGAAGAGGTGCAGTGTGACCGACTATTATCTTTCCGGAGACACGAGCTCCGCCTGTCAGCGGGAGATTGAGAATGAAGCGAGGGACGGTAGGGCGAGGTTCAGCTTCAGCTTCCCTTCTAAACGGGTTCGTGTCTTATCAGGCTTTCTATTTCTTGTTTCTTGTCCAGTTGGAGTATCAAAACATGCAAAAAAAGGTATTTCAAGTTTTAGTAAATTGGAAGTTAATTCTCCATTACTGAATACATGGATGGATAAATAGTAATGGCCATGAAGTCCACGAAGCGTTTTATTCAGAAGATCCAGGATTTCCCCTTGCATGAAAATATTATATAATTCAGAATATATCATTGTTTATGGGAAACATAACTAATGAGAATGGCCCATAACATTCGCTGAAATAGATTCCTGGATGCCCTCACAGATGCCTCGTTTCGTGGAGAAAGAAAAAGTGAATCTGGCCGATCTCCTGTCGAACATCGGAGGAATCGTTGGCGTCTGCCTCGGCGTTCCATTGATCACCCTCTTTGACATCGCCGAGAGCATCCTCTCCAACATTTGCCACAAGCTATTCCCGTCGAGAAATGAGGTCAACCATGGCTGAGAAACTGATTAGGTCAAATGGACGCAATCACTCAAACTGTTTTGCTTTGAATTCCACTTTATCCTTGAAGGATGCATAAATGTTGTGTTTATGTAAATTTATTTTCCGAAACTCTTAGTTCATTTAAAGTAAAATGACTTGGCAGCAGGTTAGTTATCATAATCCATTCAATAATAATAGGCATAAGTATTCCGAGTCCCCCACCTAATTTATTCAGGACTTTAACACCGAGTGCCCGATCTTCGTCCAAGGAAGAAAACTAAATATAATAACATGTTATTTATCGACGTCATTTCATGACCATTCCTTGATCCGATTCCTTGCATCACGTTACGAACTCCTGTCTGGTACGTTCGTTTGCAGATTTTCCATATACATGAATGTTGAGAGAGGGGGAGAGGGAGAGAAAACACTATGGTTATCAGGAAGACAAATGAAGCAATACTGAATTTGTTAATTATTTGTTACGACAATGTCAAATGAGACCCAGCATGAAAATGTATGGAGGCATATAAAGAGCCCTGCCATAATATCAATAATTTAGCCACCCCCATGAATAAATGTATCTTAAATATTAAGCAATCTTTCGTGTTTCAGATGTGATTAGACATAAGAAGGACGTCCAACATATATGATGGCATATGTAGTAATCATTGTTCAGTATACTATCACCATGCTGAAACGAAGCGGATCCCACAATAGTTCTCCGTTCATCATATTAGACAGAAATGTCAACATCCTTCCGGAGGATGGCATTGCATACCACATCTCTCGTGTGACCAGACCCGGGAAGCATTAGAAATCCGACGTGGGTCCGCATAAGAGCCTCACATCCGGAAACATCCTCTTGGGTACGTTGGACATCCGCGCCTGTAGAGAGCTCCTAACTCTCACCGCGCTAACCATCGCTCGTACCGAGTGGCTGCCTCCTAAGCCAAAGGTTAGGTTGCCTTTCAGTTAGAAAAAAGCCAAGCAGGCCGCCTGTACGCTACCTTACACGAGATATATGCCACGGCCGATGTATTACCAACGTCGGTAGGATGCCCGCATTGCGTGCTGAGTCATTCCATCTGGCCTGACATCTAGCAGTTCACTCAGTAAAAATAAAGTTCCGAAAATATCCACGAGGTTGCGCTGAACGCCTGGCTGAATGTGTCTCGATTTTATCGATGCTGCTGGATGGTTCTGCGGTAGCTTAGTTGCACGTCAACTGTAAAAGGGATGCAAGTTCGTCTTCCTTCTTTCATACATACTTATGTCAATTTATTATGTAAATAGTTCTCACCTTTGACCAGAGTTCCTCTGGGGTCCATTAAGGACGGAAGTGGATGGAAAGAAGAGGATTGTTCCTTCTGGATATCCGATGTTACCAGCGGATTTTTAACAGTCGAAACAGAGGATGTCTAATGCTACATGGGGAGTCTAGAATGAAAAAATGAAGGCATTCAGGTTCATTGGGTTCCACCAAGCCCAGATATGAAATCGATCGAGCCCCCGTTGGAGCATCTGGATCGGAGCAACCCGTTACAGTCGCGCCAATGTTGTGGAATTAGAGGAAATTCTCCTAAGCATATTGAGAGAACCTGGACCAGATTGTGATACGAAACCTCGATTCGATGTCAAAAATGTAGATACTTATCGTGGTGCAAGATGTGTCTAGACCGAGTAATAAAATAAAGGATTCTAATTCTATTGCTTGCCTTCATTTGTCTTTTCATGTATTAAATTAAAGAATTTTACGAAAAACAAGTGGCTAAATTATTATAGCAGCCCCCTGTATTTGCATTTATATTCTAACCTTGGCCCATGTTGACAAAGAGTGAGTTGTACAATATAATTTTTAAAATTCCACTCATGCGTGTGTCGAAAGAGTTGAGACCCGCATGCAAAAAAAAAAACTCGTCCGAACTAAAAAAAAAAAAGTAATTCGAAAATCCTTGTGTTTCGGGCAAATACAGTACCTGTACAGTACTTCACAAAATGGCATGGTGGTAATCTGATTCCTTTTAATGCAGCCCTATGTGCATTAAGGTCGACCTTAATTTGTTTGGAACTTCATCCAAGTAACTAAATAAAGTCTGACTTTGGGGTAATGTCTGATATTCGATATCTTGCGGTACGTTTCGAGGCCTTCCCACAGCGACTCGTCGAAAGTTTATCGGCTTGCTCCATTCAGTCAATCGATGCCTGTATCACCATGTGCTACCGTGACAGCAGTGCCAATAAATCGGTGTTTGTTCCTAACAATAAAAATCTACTGCACACGTCTACGCGAAGAAAAATGGTTCATGCCAAAACTCTCACTCGAGTGCTTGTTACCGAAGCGAGCGTAGAACTTTCTCACTGATGGATTTTTCGATTGGATGTCCTGCATGAACAGCNTGCTACCGTGACAGCAGTGCCAATAAATCGGTGTTTGTTCCTAACAATAAAAATCTACTGCACACGTCTACGCGAAGAAAAATGGTTCATGCCAAAACTCTCACTCGAGTGCTTGTTACCGAAGCGAGCGTAGAACTTTCTCACTGATGGATTTTTCGATTGGATGTCCTGCATGAACAGCGCTTTGAAGAAGAACTTGCTGGTGAATGCGAACTCCTTTCAGTCGAAGCTTCGCTCTCCATTCTTTGGCAGCTGATAGCTTGTTTAATTGACGAGCTAAAATCCAGGAATTCCTGTTCCTTCTGACTTGAATAAATTCCCTCTACGTCGCTACTGCAGCTGCGTCATAATGAATGATCGAGAATGGAATTAGAATTGGTGCTTTTGTAGACAAAAGAGGAAATGTAATATGCTGGAGAGACGAGAACATATAGAAGACCATATGATCCGCTCTCCCTCAGCAGATACACAGTCCTTTCCTACTCTACCTATATGCACCATCTCCGAGCGAACGCAAATTTCATTGGGGGAGGGTGCGGATTGGCTTCGTTGCGACAAGGCCTCAAAATCATCTTAAGATATATATTTGAAATATGGAAGTATCTGCTAACGCAGAGTAATAATGCAACTGGGTCTCTTACGACCTGAAGCGAGATAAGATTCATCTCGAACTCAACGTTATCTACCTCGGCGATATGCCGACAGCAATAGTGTGATTTCATGTGGCTGTTCTTAGGCCTTGTCTGCATGAGACCAGTCCATCTCGGTGAGCACATTCGCTTCTGTCGACATGGGCCAGGACAAGAATCGGTACAAGAAAACACTGTTGGATCTGGAGTTGGGGTGTCGAAAAGTGATCGCAAAGGTGAACGCCCGAGTGCCATACTGCGATGTCGTGTTGAAAGTGGAAGGCAGGGCCTTCTTCAGCAGCAGGTTGATTTTGGGTTCATGGTCGCCTTACTTCGACCGGATTTTCACTTCTGGAAGCGAAGAGGCAACGAAAAGGGAGGTGGTCCTCAATGGTGTCTCGAAAATCGGATTCATGGCCATAACCCTCAAGAACGTGCCGGGCCTCAAGTAGTATCTGCCGCTCCTACCGAACGACCGGTAGGAATTCCTGCGCGTGAAAGAGCCGTAGTGCGTAGAGACGCCCTAGCAGAGGTCCTACCAGCAGCTCGCCCTGCAGGTACGGAATGCCCTTCTCTTCCTCCGGACGGCTCAGGATCTGGGCGAAAAGGAACTGCAGGAAGAGATCCTTGCATTCGTGGCTCGTTGCTTCAGTGACATAGTGGGAACACCGGGATTTCTCGAGTTGACTTTGGAAACGATCAGGGGTCTTTTCCTCCGAGACGACTTGAAGATAGACTCGGAAGAGGCAGTGTTCCGTTCATGCAAATGCTGGATCGAACACGATCAAGATCGAAGGGAACACTGGCCGGCGTTACTCGATGCAGTCCGACTTCCCCTTCTCCCCTTGGATTTCCTGAAGAGAAACGTGATTGGGGATCCCAGCATCAGCCTGGACCACAGGTGCGGCCGTATCATCGGAGAAGCCAAAGACTACCACGTCCCCGAACTACGTGACTTGGTGCCAGTCCGCAAGACGATTCAGCGCGGATCGCGACCACGCACTCCGACTGAAGTTTTCTTTCTAGCAGAGTGGAACGATGGGAGGAAGACGATCGCCCGTATGCACCCTGAGTCGTGGGGGACTTCCCATGTAACTCAATATCCATTTCCTGACGTATACTTTTACTTGAGGTGTTTCACTGCGATTGGGAATAGACTTTTCGTGGTAGGAGGAGGAGAACTGAAGACGATGGAACTCCACGACATGAGCTGGAAGACTGGTCCAGCTCCACCTGTGAATGTAATTTATCCCGCATGTGCATCGTCCTCTGATTCCATCTTCTTGTGCGGAGGATTGAAAAATAATTCAGTGTGCAGATTTGACTTGCAGGGACAAAAGTGGATTCAACTGCCAAAATTCAGGACACCTCGTGGGGGGGCTGCGGCAGCCCTGCAGGGATCCACTCTTCACCTCATCGGAGGATGGGATACCCGTGATATTATGTTAGGTGAATATGAAAGGCTGGATGTGAGATTGGGCCTATGGGAGAAAGTCGCCCCTCTGCCGCAGGGGAGAGAATGGCCGGCTGCTGTGTTCCACAATGAAAAACTCTACATTGGTGGAGGAGGAGATGTTTCACTTTGGAAGCAGGAGGTATTCTCGTACGAGGCGAGAGTAAATAAGTGGATGCAACTCCCGAGCATGAAAAAAGGAAGAGAATGTCATGGCCTCATCTCGTTCGAAGGGAAATTATATGGGATCGGTGGATTGGAAAACCCGACCATCGAAGCTTTTGACGAGGAGGAGTGGAAGTTTATTAAGAACCTTGGTTTCAAGACGTGCGAACAAGCCTGTTTCATGATTTAATTCAGCATTTAATTTCTTCCTTTACTATCAGCTAGATTCGATCCGATATATTTGTCTGACAAACCCCTTGCAGTAATCACTTGCTTGAACAATAAGGAGATGTGGTTCCGGGGAACAGTTAGTCATGTTCCAGGAGAGCTGAATGACCTTATTATACTTCCATTCCAGCCTCACTTAGCACGCATGCACTATTCCTTAAAGAGCAAGAGGAATTGGAGGAAATGGATGCTAAAAGGGATAGTCGGAATGGAACTTTCCAAGAGACTGCCAAGTGCTCACATGACGAAATCCTTGAGCAGTTGTTCTTCGCAAGGCGAACAAATTTCGACTTCCTCTATCTCAATTTGAGAAATCGCACATGAAATATTCCACCTATCACAGTCTGTGTCACCTGTAAGAGCTATATGAACTGCCCATCTAACTCTCTTTAGCACCCTTCATCAAATTGGATTGACTAAAGGCAAAGGAGGAGCCTTTCCCTGCGATAATTATCAGGACCTTGTCGCTCAGGTCAGGAGAAATCAGTGTCGACATCTCTCGTTCAGAGCGATGCACGATGTTCGCGGATTCAACAAGGGAAGAATAATGTGCATTTACATTTTACATTTTTATAGAATCGGAATGAGTAGTTTTTATCAGTACAATAGATTCCTTCCATATGCGTGAGATGAAATCTTTTAAGGGCATGCTAAATGTGAATTCTTGACATTAAATGAGCTGTTTCCACAGGAATTTCTCTGTCGGGAACTACTCCAGGAAATCCGTGTGTTTCCTTTTCACTTTTATGGCGAGGCATTCACGAAATTTCTTCCAATGCCTTAAGGCAGTATTTGCATTCTCAAATCTCTTTCGTCAAGGACAGATTGGTTTATCCACGTCCTTCTGATTTTTGCAGTGGTCTCACACTTGGGAATTCCCGCAAATGCTTTTGGATCTCTCGGATCCTCTTTTTAGGATATCCTTGAAATGAACCCTCATGGTCTCATCAAGTCAATGGTGGGAAGGTCTTGGCTCTCAAAGAGGAAATATTCCGAAGATTTCGAGCACTTTAAGCATTTCTTAAACTAGCCAACATATCACTCCGATGTACGCTGCCTAAATGGGTTTCTATGTGCGTATGGAGGCTGTTCGAGAGGATATCGCCAGGTTGAAGAGTGAAATGTCTCCTGGTCAGGGTGAATTCCGGGCAGAGGCACTAAAAGCAGTGGATACTGACTGTTGCTCGTTGTTGAATAAGTTGTGTGGAACAGAACGGTACCCAATGATAAGCAGACAGAAGTGTTTGTTCTTATATTTACACCTCTAATGACCAATCTTAATGGTCATATTTTTAACTCTTCGTTTCATCTCTTTATTCCAGGAGAATCTCTGTAATTTTGACTCCATTTATCTTCGATTCCGAACGCACCATCGAAACCACGAAGTCTATTCATGGACAAAAAATTGGCGGATCAGAGCGTTAAGTGAAGATCCTCCCCCTACCCCAAAAAAGCACGATAAATAGGGAGTATGACTATCTTTTGATAAGTAGAATGCTTGACCTCGACCCGGTAAGTAATTATGGGTGGAAGCGGAAAGCAACGTTCTTCAGAGTGCGATGAATACTCACGTGCATGCTATTTTCACGACACGAAAATTTTAGGGAGTACCTATAGCCTATGTACGCCGTACCTATTCGAGAGGATTTCACGAATATGTCCAACGGAAGTTCTGGATTTGCATTTGGATGTCCGATAGATGCTCCAACCGGGTCAGCAGCGAATATTTGAAGGTAAATGCAGCAACAAAAAATGTGGCTAGCACCAAGCATAAAAAAATAAAGATTCAGACATTATTGCTTGTTTTCATTTCTCTTTTCCTGTATCAAACTAACATACTGTAATAACAAGTAGTCAAATGATTATGGCATGGTTCTATATTTGACAAAGTCCAATAGCGCATATAAATATATTTATATAAATACGTATAAGTCTACCTAGTTGTAACCGAGCCCAGTGAAAAAAAAGTATTTTTTTTTTAATGTATAGCTTTAAACTGTTCGCATTGCCTTTACACTTAATCGAGGATCACTTGATCGATTTAAGATATTCACCTAGGATAAAAATATGAATCAACACATTTGGCAGGCCTGCTCACATTCGAAGAAATTGAGTTTTTCGATAATCTTCCATTCCTTGCCATCGTGGCCTTCGATGATTGAGGATGCCTCTCCCCCTATGGCATACACTCTTTCCTCGAATCCAATCAATCCATGATGGTTTATCCCTTCGTTCATGCTTGGCAGTTGCACCCACTTGTCAGCTCTCTCTTCGTAAGAGAAAAATTCCTTCCTCGTTTTTTCTCCATCATATCCACCGGCTACGTGCAGTACCTCTTAGTGGAAAACGGAGGCAGGGGACCGTCTCCCCTCGGGGAAAGGGGCGAGCTCCTCCCAACGACCACCCCGAATGTCCAGCCGTTCATGCGCTCGACTGGCACCAGCAACGCCCTCAGTACCCCCAATGAGGTGAAGAATAGAGCCCTGCAGTGCTGCAGATGCCTTTCCATGAGAGTAGGTCGAGCCTGGAAGCTGAGTCCACTGTTGTCTCTCCAAATTCAGCTCAAATACGGACTTATTGTCACATCCTGCGCAGATGAAAATGGACGTAGGAGATGAGGTACATGTGGGGAACAGAGCATTCACAGGTGGAGCCGGACCAGTTTCCCAACTCATGCTCTTCAGATCCATTATCTTTAGTTCACCTTTTCCGATCAAATAAAGACTCCCTCTTGTTGCAGTGAAGCATCTCTGGGACAAACTTTCCTTCGGATATGGATAGTTGGCTACATGAAGGGACTTCCAAGACTTTGCATGCGTGCGCGCGACCGTCTTCTTGCCTCTCAAATTAGCCAGAAAGAATATATCACCAGCCTCACCAGACTGAGAGGAAGAAACTAAGGTCTCCTCTCTTGACTCCGCTTTCGAGCTGGTGGCTAGAGGAACTCCGGATCCACGCTTTATCGTCTTGGCAACTGGCACCAAGTCGCGAAGTTCAGGGATGTGGTAGTCCTTTGCTTCACTGATGATGCGATCGCATCTTCTGTCTCCCCTAATTGTGGGATCTGCGATCACGTTCTTCCTCAAGAAGTCGAAAGGTAGGAGAAGAAGGCGAACTACATTCAGGACCTCTGGGAGGTATGTCTCTCTGGCTTGGTCGTGTCGGATCCATCGCGTGGTAGCATGGAAAACCTGCTCCTCGGATCCTACGTCTACGTCGTTTCGGAGGAGAAAACCCTTGATTGCTTCCAAATTCATCTCAAGAACCTCAATACTTCGCTGAAGCGATGAGCCATGAAAGCGAGGACGGCTTCCTGCAAGTCTTTTCCTTCCAAATCCTGCCCTGCGCGCAGGAAGACAAAGGCATTCCGAGTCTGCAGCATAGGTACTTACGAGTTGCTTGGAGATGATTCCGCACAGATGCTGGATCTCGAGGAAATGGGCATCCCGGAGGATGGCCAAAGCGCCATCTTCGCCGTCCATGAAGAATTCCGGGCCATGCAGAAACTCCCAGATGGCCCTGAAACCGAGTTTAGAAACATCCCGAAGGTGAATCTGATTCGTGGTGGCACCGTTGGACTCATGAATGAAAATCCGATCGAAATATGGCGACCATGCACCCAGAATGAGCCTGCTACTGTAGAAGACCTCATCTTCCACTTTCAAGATTACGTCGCAGTACGGGACGCGGGCGTTCACTTTCGCAGCCAACTTATGGCATCCCAATTCCATATCCGCTTTGGTTTTTTGGTATCGATTCTTACCTTGGCCCATCTTGACAAAAAAAAGAGTCGTGCGATATGTTTCGATAACAGACGTTGCAATGAAACAATACGAGAAGCTTGGCGATGGGATTGTATTTTTGACGCACAGAACTCAAGTCCAGACTTAGCGAAGGAAGGTAAGATATGGAGGAATGAGACGAGGACTTATCGTTGTTTACCACCATGCCTCTGTCGATAGAGCTGGGATCCCGTGCAAGGAAAGTCCCTTGCAGCATGAGAAATATATATAATAGAATGATGGTAACCTGAGCACGTGTTTAATGCGGCCCCATGTAGGTTAGGTCTACCTTAATATATGTAGAAAAGACTCCAAGTAAGGGAGGAACATTTAGTTTTTGGTGGGTTTCGAGACCCTCCTACCACATCCTGATAATTTTGATGGACGATTACAACAATTTACGAATCTACGCAAAGTAAGGAAAATACAGATTTCATATGTAAACGCTGGATTTTCAATAGGTCAATCGACGAGTCTGCATTGAGACTCGTCGCAAGTTTCTCGACTCGTTCCTTTCAATCGATCGATCTCTGGATATTCCACCATGACAGAAGTGCCAATAGGTCATTGTTTGTTCACGACTGAAAGGACGTGTTGGGGCCTTCAGGACCTTAATGAACCGATACATAAATAATAATAGAGTACTGTCCATGTCAACGTGAAGAACGATGGTCCATGCCAAAACTGTCCAATAACAAAGAGAGAAGTTTCCCACTAACAGAGTTTTGGAGTGAGCGCCCTGCAAGGACGGCACTTTGTTTTTGCTGGGCAAGGCGGAACCCCGTACATTTCATTTCTGCATGTCTTTCGTTGAAACGCTTACAGAAAACCATTAAACGTGTTTTAACCACGATGAAAAGATGCCACTGAGATATTGGCGAGGTGGAGGGAATGGCTTCTAAATTACCTCTGAAAATTCGATAAGGGGCTCTTTCGAAGGCCCAAATATCGACAGCTCATTAGCGACTCTGATTTCGTTAAGCCTAGCATTTAGATTTGGAATCTAAGTATTGTAAATTGTTCATTGTTCATGGGAATGTATAATGAACATTAACATGGGCTCAAGGTGCCCTGACATCATCATCGAATGTGTTTATTTTATTATTCAATGGTGGGGAAGAAGTTTTAAAAGCTTAATGAATTATAGTTTTTTTTTCGATAGAACGGATGAGGTGTTTTCATTCCCTGTCTCTTACTGCTTCTTTGGCTCTGCTCCACTCATTTATGTTGGAGATTTAATCAAGTTTAGTTCAAGAGTAAACCACATTCACCTGCTATGAAGACTATGCTAAACATTATCGTAGAGCAGCGTTGCATAAAACCGTGACATGCATCTAGACGTCTAGCGCAGACGCGACTCACGCCCTTCTTGAGGCTCTGAACTGGGTCGCCTCAAAAGCGTTTGCGTCCCACGAGAGTTGAAAGGGGATGGAAGGAGGCAGTAGGTGAGCGATCGACGCTGTCGCAATTCATGCCGAAGGGACCATCCCTACACATTGCTGCATCTCAACGGTGAGCCTTTCGAAAATTGCATTCATTGTCTATTGCAGTCTTTGGTGCTTCATCTTTGTGAATTCCTCCAACAATTCCTGCGAACCATCCCGCATGAAGAACTCCTACAGGATCCTGAGATTACTTAAACACGAAAGTCGAATCCGATACCAGTAGGAATCTTGCTGGATCCTATGAGAATTCTATAAAATGCTTATGTAGAAAATATATTATTGGATGGTATATATTAATTTCGCGTGGGATCTTTTCAGAAACTACTGTTCAAGCCCTTGCACGCACAGCGTGAAGTAAATAATATCAATGCCTTCTGTGCACATCATTCTTCTTTGCCCTTCAATTTCATTGACCCGTAAAGGACGATTCGCCTACCCCGTTTTGCTCTTTAATCGACTGACTGTGACGCCAAAAAAGTCTCTCTTTCCGCATTTTATTCAATAAATTGCGATGCAGTTTATTTTGAGCAGTCCTGACTTTTTCGTGTCATTTTGAGAGCAATAGGAAAATTAATAAATAATATGCTTTAGAGTACTAACCAAATGTTGAGCGGAAGTGACGTCCTACGGTAAAACGACGAGGGGACTGGTAACAGGACAAAATGATTACATGTAGATCATTGGAATCAATTACCCTACCTCATTGACTGGTCAACCAATTAATGAGGCACAAAGCAGCCACGTCTGTAGTCTGGATTAAGGGGATTACCTTTATCATAAAGGAATCCTCAATGCACTTCTTTTCCTTCAAGTGAGATTCGTCTTTCAAATGTAGGAGTGCCCGAGTATCAGATTAGACTTTTATCCTAATCTAATAATACGGCTCGAGTTGGGTCGATCGGTCAATTTGAGTAAATTTGCGTCATTTGCGTCACAAATTTCTCATGGCACTGTCTCGTTCATTTTACCAGGACAATTATTAAATCAGAAGGAAATCCATGGGTCTGCCTCGAATTAGTCTCAATATTCAGACGATTTCTCTTTCCCAGCGGGAATACCTCGCCGAACAGCTTTTCCTTGGAATGGTATATTGATACCAGCGAGATGACGGATTTCAAGTGAGTGAATGACATTTTAGAAAGGTGAATCGTTCTGGACTGGTTTATCGAGTGGTTACGTGCAGTCTTGAAATCGATAACAGCGACAGCTCATGGTACACATTGCTTGTGAATCAGAACGTATGTAAGCCAAAACTCAACTATGGCCTTCTCTCATTTTCGTGCGTCTGGGTAGTCCCTTCACGGTTTTATGGAAGAAATTCACTGAGATCGGGGCGGGACTCGAACCTACATGAAGGCGCACAGCACAATGAATATACATGCTCGGATCAGAACTGGTTCGAGATTAAGCTCTATCACGTAGGTCTAAAACAGGGGTGTCAAACATACGGCCCGCGGGCCGGATCCGGCCCGCAGAGGTGGTTCATCCGGCCCGCCGTCTGTTCTTGAAATTCCGCTTGGATTCACTGTCAGCACAAATTTCGGTGAAAAAGTATGGGTGCGGCCCGCAGGCATCTGCAGGATAAGGAATGCGGCCTGCTGACCGATTTGAGTTTGACACCCCAGGTCTAAAAAATATAATGACTTGAAAAAATACAATGTATTATTTGGGATTACCAGATGGAAGCGAGGAAGGTACTAACCATCCGCAACATCTTAAAGACGTTCGTAATTTTGGCAAGTGGAGCCCTTTCACTCAGACAGGTAAGTACGAGTCCATTTCCTTCCCGATAATTTTTTACGATCGTCAATTCTTAAAATAACCAACGTATATTTATAGGTCGTGCTCTTGGTCGAAGAATACCTTTCCTTTCCGACCAGCACGTTGTACACGAAAGACGACGCCCCCGAAATCTGGGCTCCGGCATTCACCGTCTGTCCGATACCATCTCTAAAAGCCCCTTTCACCCGGAAGGCCGATTCCGTCTCGAACGCAACCACGATCGCGGAAATATTCAAGAATGCCTCCGTCACTCTACTCGACGTAGTCGTGCAGGCGTCCTCGGGAGGACTGCGGTTAAAAAACCACTCAACCTACAACGGAGAAAAAATCATATCCCTTGGATCTGGTGAGCATTCTTGAATTTTCTGCTACAATACGTGCCTAATGCGTCTAACCTGCAACACAAATATGGAGCTTTGGCTCTTTATACTCATGCGAACTTCACTTCCCCCAAAGTATTCATGCATCATGTACTCTGCTTCAGCCACCCAAAGGTTCGTATGTTATTTTTGCCAAATGTTCTCTTGATCTGAATCAGACGACCATTCATTCGCATCAGTATCCGCACGAGACGATTTATCAAAGGTCGCCTAAAGGGTCGCCAAGGACTATTCAAGCCAATCGATTACTTTGGTTGGGTTCTTCCAGAATGGCGCCACAAGCTTTAGTGCCTACGTTTCCGCTCGCAATGGCGAGGACTGAAGTAGCTTTTCATTCAGTTTACACGCTCACAGTAAATTCCGCCAGAAAAAATGAACTGACACTGTGAATACACCCGATATTGCCACTCAATGACAGCCATGAAGAATGAAATAGTGGCTGACACCACGTTTTATATATTGTCATTACACCGAGGGTCATAAGTGAATTATTTCTTTGCAGAATGCAACGATGTTATAAATAATTTCATGCTCAAAACATGCGGCATAATAGCGGCAGGAAATATTTGGAACTACTGTAGTCACCAGCAGCGTAAATTGGCTCGAATAACCAGTTATGAGAAGGGACACGAATCTGCGTCGCTTAAACTTATTCATAAATCCATCATTCCGTACCACTGCTGAGTTAAGGAGCTCTGTGCGTCGCCTCGAATAGGATTTGGGATTTGGAACGAGAGAACATTCACTGGGAACCCCATCGCTGACCCATTGGGAGGAAAATATTTCAAGTGTTTCACTCTTCTCTTGGAGGAGAAGATATACGCCGGTCCGCAGCCCTGTACTGCCCACTCCTTCACCTTCGACTTTAAGCACATCATCAATGACACGAAAAGTCAGGCATGTAAACGAGTACATTTTTCCATCGATAAGCCAAAAATCTTCTGGGAAGAATTCGCCACTCTCATGAATGGAAGTGATCCGACACAGGTGAGAGTGTTCATCCACGATCGGCAAGAGAAATACACGACCCTGTCCGCGTTCGACCCCGAGCTGGTGTTCCTCTTCAACAACACCGTCACCAGCGTCTTCATTCGTCCCGAGATCATCGACAAGAAGAGCAGAAAAGAAGAACCTTGTATCCAGGACGAGGACTACAGCTACACCAGGGTGAGTGCTACGTCCCCAATTGAGATCAATCCAATGTAACGAATTTCAGCCGTACCAAAAGAAACTGGACAGTTTCCAAGGAGTGCTGCACTCACATCATATGCATTTTAATGGTGTTTGCTGCATTTGAAAGAGGAATGACTACACTAGACAGTGGTGTATTTACATTTTAAATGTATTTAACATTTCCAGAAATTCAGGAATTCCTATGAACAGCAAGAAAAAATTCCGTTGCCAGAGACGGGACAAACCGAAGGATCGACTGAAGAGCACATACCATTCCCGTCTGAGAGGGCGGAAACGTAGTTTTGTTTGTTGCTTATATGAGCTCCTGAATATATGAGACTGCTTAAGATATTTGACGAGTAAATACGCCATTTTAAAGTGTATTCGTTGCTCAAATGCAGCTAACAGCATGAAAATTTGTGCAGTTCGCGAAGCAAAGCACATCGTTGAAAACTGTCCTTTTTTAATTATTATTTTTGACCGATATTCCATAAGGCGTTGAAAGATGAATCGGTTCTCCAGTGCTTAGAGATCTGCTTCTGGGAACGGTTCCTGTCAGATCCAAAGGTCCCATGTGCGATCCCATCCCTCCTTCCAAGGGAGATACACATGGCAATACCGGAATGCAGGGACTTGGAGAGCGAAAAGAAACACTTTTTCGAGCTATTCAACGCTTTTATGGACGATATGCATACGTCATCATCGGATTGCAAATGCCCAAAGAGGTGCCGAGTGACCGACTATTACATATCCGGGGACACGAGCCACGCCTGTCAGCGAATCTGGGGGGCGTTCGCCAACGACGGCAAGGCCAGATTCAGCTACAGTTTCCCTTCCAAACGGGTTAGTCCATTTCCTTGGTGAAAATCTTTCGTTTCGAAGGATTGAGAACATTCCTGGAAAAATTGACCAAAGAATTCATTCAATGATAGTCATTCAGAGATGACTCATTTCAACGAGACAGACGTTGCCTAAATCCTTCGTAAAGTAAAACGACTCATTAAAGAAAAATTCCGGATGCGATTGCTCGTAAGGATGCGTGAATGCTCCGATAGATCCCGCATTTCCTGGAGAAGGAGAAGGTTTCCCTGCCGGATCTCCTGTCCAACATCGGAGGAATCGTCGGTGTCTGCCTCGGCCTCTCCCTCATCACCCTCTTCGACATCGTCGAACATATTTTCTCCAGCATTCGCAGCAAATTATTCCCACCTAGAAATTAGGCCATCTAAGGCTGCAATCTCTAATGAATTCAAACTGCTATCCTCGTGCTTGTCATTTCAGTTTCATTGCTCTCGGATGCTTCACAGGCTTATCAGTATCGCGTGTACTGATTTTTTCAAGATGGTGGATAAAGCTTGGTGGATAAAACTTTTTATTTATTATTGAAAATAAAAGTAATTCCTCCTCGAACGAGAGGAAATCTCCCCCCATAAAGGATAAAATATTGAAATCTACATATATAATACGCAGTTTACCGAATCACCTAACCATGAAGGAGAAGGCGTGTGAAGCTGACAGTGATCTCATATAGATTGGCATGGTCTGAAACCTTGCACAGAAAATGAGTTAATTTATTAATTAATGAAAGAGTTAATAAATATTTTTTTTCCGACGCTACTTCTTTAGTGCTCTCTCTTGGATCGGACTACATAGTCTGTTGCAGTCTAAACGACGTCCTTTACATCTGATTAGTAATTGAATCTCTCGTACTGCTCATTGAAAATTTTCCTTGAGGGAAAGACATCCGAAGTGGACCACACGTCGAATGGTACATGTGATAAATCAATCGCAAGCTCTTCATGAGTTGATTGCTTTGGTGCATATTTAATCTGCGAAAGATGAGAAAAGAAGTAAATTTAATGTGAAGTGTGGGTCGTATGATAGACAAGCATGAAATAGAGCGTACGCGCACGTGCACCATGGGGTAGCCACGTTGAACAGAGGATGAGTGTCCTTTTCCTCGGAACAGAAACCCTCATGTGAAGTGATCGACAGCGTAACCGTGGGTCGCCACCTTCAGGGAAAACAGGATGAAGGCAAAACAAGAGAGCCGCATTCCTTCTGCTTGGCAGAACGAGCGAGAAAGTCAGCCTAATTTGGGATGATGCATCAGTTGCATTAGAAAATAATCGTGGCCGAAGGCCGGAACCCTTTTGGAACTCAGCTGATCAATCATTTCCCAAAACAAGATCACTTTCTCACTCTTTGGCGTTTAACCGAACAGGAAGAACAGGAACAGAACCGAACAGGGGTTCACCGCAATGCATGGACACATTCATGCTCGCGATCTGTTAAGGTTCCTTCGGAAAGTTCATTCAAACCGAGCGTTTCCGGTAAGATATCCACAACCCACCGCCAACTTAGCTGGAATACATCGGCGATCGGGTGTCTCTAGTTCAAAATGAACCACAATTTTTCGACAAGTCGAGAGCGTTGGATCTTCTGAAGTAGCGATACAAGAAACGCCTCATTTACTCCCCTAACACTCGCTGAAAACCCCCAGTTTTAGACAATCCTCCTCGGATCCCTCTCCGAAGTACACCTTCGCCTGAATACCTCCCGATTTGCCTTAAATACTATAATCCTGGTATATTGGATTTCTATATTTTCCATGACGTTCTATTGACTACTTACATTTTTCCAAAATTCAAAGCCATGAAAACAGTTCAAATTATGCGCACTACTAAATGAATTCATAATGGTTTGAAAGGTTTATTCAAAAAGTACTGCAAGAATCATATACATCCTTTCCTTTCTATTCGTTACCTTCAGATTCTTTCATGGCTTACTGCAACGTTATATTTTCGCCTCATGCGACTTCGTGGAAGTCCGAAACTGGAGAATCAAAAATGAAAAACATTCATGTTTCGCATGAAAATATATAGGACTGTGTGTTCAAATTTAAAAGTCGAAAGTTTTCAACCTTAGGATTTCAACATCATCCCGGTAAACTTGAAATACGCACATCATCAAATATATAAAAGGAGCTTGAAAGTGATATTGATTTAATATTTCTAATTGCATATGCTATATTAATCAGAACTATGTGAATTCATCAAATACGTGAATTTGATATTTCAAAGAAAAAGGTACAACAAAACTTTCTTTCCCAGGATTCATCCAATATGCAATTAACATTTTGGATACGTTCTTTCATCACTTGAATTGCATTGAGTCCATGTAGAGCCCCGCTCCAGAAGCTGGGGTCGGAAGTCATAACGTAGACTCTTAGCTCCGAGGGGTAGGGGTGGGGGGGTGGGTCGAAATATTACAGAGATATCTGGTGGCTTGTTATCAAAACACTTCCATGAGGCGTACTTCGTGGCAGCGGAATCGGGAACTGACTCGTTTGATGATTCGACCCAAAGGGATCCCTCAACGTAACACGCGGGTCTCGCGGAGTCCGCTGCTCGGCCATGGAGGAGTTCCTGAGGTGCGCACGATAGGTGGAGGATCGACAGTCGCGTCTACATTGCGACTCTGTCAATGAATGGGATTCGAGCAAAGTGGAAGCCCTTAGTTACACTCTATGCTTTTAGTCTGGTTGGTGGTACTATCTTTCGCTGTTTCGAATACTCTGGAGGAGAACCGTGGGACAATTCAGTCAACCATGGAAACTTTCATCATATCGGCAATTTGCTTACATTCAGGGGTCAGACACGCCCTGCATTGAAATCCCTTTTAATAGAAACGACTATATGCATTTACGTCTTCTCCGTTTCATTCTCTTCCCCATGAAGTCACCATGGCAATTGAACCATCCTCCACCCATCTTTCGGGGTCAGAGTTCTCTGTGGACTCCTTGGACTGGGTTACCTCTCACGACCGACTTTTTCAAGAATTCAAGATTCTTCCTCTCTGGTTTATGAGGAGAAAGATCGGCTACATTGTGGAAGGTTCTGGGGAATGATTCCAGCTGTATCAGGAATGGCGACAAA
This sequence comes from Darwinula stevensoni, assembly GCA_905338385.1. Classification (NCBI taxonomy): domain Eukaryota; kingdom Metazoa; phylum Arthropoda; class Ostracoda; order Podocopida; family Darwinulidae; genus Darwinula; species Darwinula stevensoni. The sequence goes on along the minus strand of CAJPEV010000217.1, from coordinate 15,852 downwards.
TTTGGCGCCATATCGCGTCGGTTGTGCGAACCTTTCCTTCAAGCTATGGTCAGGTGGATGCTATCGAAATATTTTAGATCGACACCTTTAACGTTCAATGAATGTCCCTGAAATGGTACATGTTTTGTGGTCAAACAGCACCTTAACCGAGCGGCAAAAAGGCGCTCATTCTTGAACATTGGGAGTCCAAAGACTTCTTTGAAAACACGTTATACCTCCTCGAGAGCGTCATGTGCTACTTGGGCAATGCCATATGCATGAAGCTTGCAGGTCTCATTTGCCCAGTGATTATCCATGGGTCACGTGAATGGAAGTCTGAAGATGATGTAAGGACTGACAAAAGACCACGTCATTCTGCAATTCTGAAATTTTGCGCTTCGAGAGATGCACCTCCACGAGGAAAATGCGGTGTCGTTCTTCTTTGCGGTGCCCCCGTGAACACAAGTGGCGATGGAACCGACGGTCAGCATTTCATCATGGACGCTTAGAATCACTGGATTCCAGACAGCAGACGGGAGGCGATTCGGTGAGTGATGTCACCGTTCCCTCGCGCGTACAACGGCAACTCTCGTCTCCTCGTTCATCCAAGAGATGGCGAGACGAGAGAGAATCTGTTTTTCGGAGAAAGTTGCCTCCCTTCCTTCTCGTGAGACTGATTTGCAAATTTAATTTCGAAAAGGCACATCCTCGGTTGATGAGGAAGAGTTCTGTCGAAACTCAAAACAGTTAATTAACTTGTTGAAACAAGTTAATATCTTGGAGCGTTTGGCGTTTAGAACTGTCTGACAAACAAGCTTGGCCAAGCCAGTGGTCAGGATCGCGCACGAGATATCGATATAGATAACTTCCGGAGGTTAAAGGAGGTTCACATTTTAAATGCAGTCTTCCGACCTTCAGTGAAAGGTTTATTCAAAAAGTTATTCATGAATCAGATGCATTTATAATTTTCTACCGATTACCGGCAGAATATTTCACGGCTTACTGCAACTTTATATGTTCGTCTTAACGACATCGTAGAATTCCGAAACTGGAGAATCACAAGAGAAATCAAATCATTTTGGATGAAAATATATGACTGCGCAGTAGAAGTTACAAGTCAAAGGGAAACTATTTCAAGCTCATCCCGGTAAACTTGATACGCACATCATCAAGTATACAAAAGGAGCTTGAAATTGATATTAATTTAATCTTTCTAATTGCATATACTTCATTAATCAGAACAAAACCTATGGACATTTAGGGGATGACTAAATCGGGAATCTGAACTTTACGACAATATTCATTCGCTGTTCATCAAAAACACTTAATTAAGAAAGTCAAAAATTAGCGAGGATTAATTTCTCAATGGGCTCCACATTCAGAGGTATTTATGTTAGTCGCGATACTTAACTCTACTGGAATGGAATGGACAACCCCTGGTTCACAAGCTACATTCACGGAAGGAAACAATTTGCAGACAACTTGTCACTGCTTCCTAACCTTCTTACCCTACGAGCCTATTTGGATATGGTATCCCTTAAGGTTGCGTTCTATGTCCTGAATTCTTTCTCCTTTACACCAATGATTTTGCTACCTTTCTTAGCGTTGGAGCCATAATCAAATTCGACGATTCCTGATCCTCATATCAGCGCCTTCACCAAATTTTGACAGCCAGAAGAGAAGAATGGAGTCGATAATGAGATAACCTAAAAAGCTACCATAAATCGAATCACCCGAAATTAAACTCAAGCAAGACGCAATACCTCTTCTTAGAATCTGCTTCAAGAATCTGCAAGATCACACATCTGATCATACCGGCTAGAATCGATGATCATCACCAGAAAAAATGCGTTCTTGTAATCAATTCAAATCTGCGACTGTTACATATTTATTTGGAAGAAAATCTGTTAGATTTATCTGATCTGAGTTTCATTTTACAGTCTAGAACATGAATCTTTCATTGCACTTAGTGTTGTTTTTTTCCCCATGGAATTGCGTATGCTATTGGAACTGCTTTTAGGTATCTGTATATATCTATCTTGTCCAGAAAACAAAGACTTTTTGCAATGGGGATTGAGAAACTAGAAAGAGGGGATATGGAATATCCTTTTCCATCCAAATTATTTCCAAAACGTAGTTGGTCGATAGTGTTTGCAGTCTCAGCGACGCGTTCCTCGCCCACTCCTACTACCTCATTTACCACAGAGGAGGAAAAGCTCATGTCCTCTAGCTCGAGAGGAGGGATTTGGAGATAGAAAGAACCTGCCCATATCAAACCTCCAATATTCATCACTGGGATCATGATCATCTCATTCACATTGATCCCTTTCTCTCGGAAAGAGTAGGGAGTCCCTAGGATGTGACAGTTCACGTGTCATGGTCATCACCCCATCTCGTGTCTTTACGAATAGGCAGTCATATATTTTCATCCAAAACATGTATGTCTTCAGTTTTGATTCTCCAATTTCGGGCTTCCATGAAGTCACTATTGCGAACATATAATATTGCAGTAAGCCAAGAAGGAATCTAAAGGTAATCAGTTAAAAAGTATGTATGCATCTGATACGTGCAGTACTTCTTAAAGGAACCTATCAATTCAGGTCAGAAGAATGTATTTAAAATGTGAACAACCCGATCGCTACCTGTGTGCTAAGTTTCTGAATTGATCCATGAGCAGAAAACAGAATTAGCGTCAGTCACTCTCTTCCTCATTCACTCATACTCACTCAGTCGCGGAGAGAAGTACTAGCGACGAGGGGATAGCAGCGACCGAGGTCCGGAGTTTAAACATATAATGTGCGCGATCCTGGCCGATTGCTCGGCCGAGCGACAATTTTGTGCTTGTGCGTGTGTGATTGCTCGACAGGCCCAACGCTTTGAGATATGAACTTGGGATCTAGACAGAACTCTTCCTCATCATCCGAGGATGTGTCTTTGAGAAATGAAATTTGCGAATCGCCCACAGGAAAGGGAACGGAGGTATCATTCACGGAAAGTCTCTGATTTTCCTTGAATGTAGCTTCCCTCTCGCTCTCATTTCGCTATCTCTCGGAAGAAGCAGGAGACGAGAGTTGCCGCTATTATTGCAAGGGAGCGGTGGCATCGCTCACTGTAATGCCTCCTGCTTCTGCCGGGAATCCAAGGGGATTTTAAGCGTCAATGATGAAACAGGGACAATTTCTTTTTCTAGGCTCCATTCGCGTTTTTTTCTCGTTTCCGACTTAAATTCAACGTTGACAGGCTAAAAGAGGACTAAATTCTTTATTCTGGAACACTAATAAAATTCATTTTTCTTCATTTCAGGTATCTGAAAAAAAAAATGTTTGCACAACTGCTGAAAATGCTTAGTTTGTTGCGAAGAAAAAAAGTCAACGAGTGGTATTTTGAGTCAAAGTCTGCAGCAGAAGTAAACAATAAGTTGAAACGCCATTTCAAGACATCTCAAAAGGCTTCTCATCCAGCCATTTATGATTTTGTCGGGAAGTTTCATCGGATGAGTTGAAGCCGAAACAAAGTCGACCATCACTCGAGGCAAAAGAGGAAATGATTCAAGATGTCGCGGCGGGAATCACGTGTTCCCCCATGAAATCAGTGAGACGGGTAACTCTTGCATTTGAATACCCAGCATATTGAATTCATAAAACCCTCAAGAACATCTTGCATTGGTTTCCCGTTAAAATCCAAGTACTGCAACATTTTTATTCTTGACGACCAACTGAGCATATTCAGGAGTTGTGAAAATATTGGTTCTTTCAAGTACCTGAGATGGAGAAGTCCTCCTAAAGACTTTGTCAATGATAAATTTCAGTTAGTGACGAGAAAAAAATCATAATGTCAAGGTAATACATGGACACCCTGTACATCATATGACATGTATATATGACATTACTCAAGTAGCACATAAACGCTCCCGAGGACGTACAGCATGTTTTCAAAGGGCTCTTTGAACATCCAGGGCACAAGAATGAGCACCTTTTTAGCGCGCGAGTAAGGTGACTTTTAATCTCGAAGCATGCTGCAATTGAGGGTCATTTGAAGAAATGATTATTTTGCAGAACGTTTATTTTGCAGAAAATAGTGACGAAATCTCTGTTTATCTACTTGTTAAGGAAAGAGAGAAGATAGAGGTTCGTAACCTTGATGCTTTTATTTTGAATGTAATGAATTCATTGCTGCCAAATAAGAAAAAGCAGTCGATGGCCACCTAATTAAACAAATGAGTTTTCTCACAATCACCGGTCTCTATACATTATGCTTTTTTCCGATAAGAAGCCAGCCATTTGCTGACTGTTATCACAAAAGGGGCAAAAATGTGAGAAATAGTGATTGCAACATGCTGAAACTAGGTATTTCCGAAAGCTGAATTTTGTGAGAATGTCTAAAGGCAAAAGAATTTGCTAGCCTCGTCTTTAGACAAGTAGATTTCAGAGACATCGACACATCCCCTTCGCTTCAAATACCTCACGTAGCTCATCGAATATAGTTTGATTTTATGACGTTAAATAGGACCATATCGGATATTCGACTGATGTAGACCTGACTTTTTTCAGATGCAATCGATTTAGACGTGTCAACCTCCGCAAGGAAGTAAAAATAAGTCCATCACAAATTCATGAATCAATTACTTTCCGTCCCCCAGCGAACCGTTATTGGGGGGAGGGAGTGGGAGGAAGGCCACTAACGGAATCCATCGACTCTCACACCATCCCGACTCTGCCTGGAAGCGTGGAGACAGGATTGCATCTTCTAGGGAGTGAGTCTACTTCGCACTTCATTACCTTTTCATTATGTTCTTCAGCTAATGCCCTTTGCAATCGAAAAGCCCACGGGAAGAACGATCAATGTCAATTAGTGACATTTTTGAGGTAGTGCTGCCTCCAATACGTTTGTTTTACAAGCTTTCAGCTCCGATTATATTGAAATTGCCATATGGGCAATGATACTTAAATATATATCATTTTTATCCCGAGAACCAAATAAGGGACGCACGATTCTGAAACTTTATTGTTTTTTTTTCCAAACATTTTGATCGTACTTTTGAGCGGTCTTCAATTCCTTCACCTTAGCTCCCTATCGTCCCAACAACTCGCCATTACCGTTTCAGAGTTGATTCGCGTAGCAAAACATCTTCATTTAACAGGAATGATTTGAAGTTACTGATCTTGCTGTGCGCCCATTTCCGAGTGATTATGCATTTCTTAAACTTGATGATAGGCAAAACTGGTCTTATTTATTTCAATGTCAAACTTTCCCACAGCTGAATATGTGTTCAAATCTTGTAAATTTGAGCAAACATGCAGAGATCGTTCCCCGCCCTCGCACAACGGAGTACATTTTGACTCATGGTGGTGAGATGCGTTCCATTAAATTCTTAAGCCAAACATACAATTTAAATATGTCCGGCAGACAGAATTACCACAAATATGTCCCTCGTAATCATCTGGTATCCGTGAACCTGCGGAAAAGCCTGTTCACACGCAGTGGAAAATGAGTCGAGTGAAAGTATTTAATGCTTTCGAATCTGCTCTCACGGTCAGTTTAATTGACGGAAGAAGCAGCTTACAAAGCACCATTTTTTGCATGCCGTTCAGCTTTTTTATCCGCTGACTGTGACTCCAGAACATCTCTCTCCCCCTCTCAGTAGATCGTTCGGTAGTGGTAAGTTCAGAAGTACGCTCAGTTGATCGCGCCGTAGAATAGCGTCAACTTCCCTACCTCTTTCGCGGCATTTTGAAAGCGACACAAAAATTCAAAATAATAAAATAGAGTGCAAACTAAATGCTGCAGACTTACGCGATGCAATGTCGTGAGCTGGTGATGGGACTGGTAAGGCAAAAAAAGTATGGCATGAAGACCACTACCTGCAGTTGCAACGGAGGATCCGCTAAGCAGGGCATATGTACAGATATGCAAGATTATGCTACCTCAAAAAACAATAAGTCAAAGCAATGTCACTTTCATACAATCTACCAGAAAGGACGGATTCATACTACGTATTATTGTTCATTTTGAAGGCGTGAACATGGAAAGGAAGACTGGCTCGGTCGTTCGCAACACCGTCAAGGCAATCGTGTTCATCGCATGTGCATTGCTTGCACTAAGACAGGTTGGAAAATATTTGGGGTGCATCCATATTTTTTATTTCATCATGTTATGATCCTCCATGATGCGAATGTCCCAAGAAAACCTACAGGTGATGGTCCTGGTGGATGAGTACCAGTCATTCCCCATCAGTTCGTTGTACAAGAAAGATGATGTTGAGGGAATTCCAGCTCCAGCATTCACCATCTGTCCCAAACCGTCTAGGAAAGTTCAAGGAAGCCCCGAGAAGGGAGTCGATGTTCGATCGACGATGGCGGACGAATTCGGGGCGACCGCGGTCTCGCTCTCTGACGTTGTTCTCAAGATTCCTTTCGTGGGAAATGGGATTGGCAACATTTCTTCTGTCAACGGAGAAACCGTCGCTAACCTATCAAACGGTGAATACTCGTGCATATCTCAACGAAGAAAATGCTGTCGTAATATGGGAATCCTGTGTAAAGCGGTGCATTTAAGTGATGCTGCATATGTATTATTCTACATATTTACAACGTTGCTCTTTTAAAATATTTTCCAAATACTTTTCATTAATGTTAAGCGCATCCAGATTCGGAAAGTACTTTTCGTTTTGCAAATAACAGTCATATGAGGATCTATTAACATAAAAAATATATATCTAGTCAAGCATCATTCAAGGGAAAAAAAGTATTTTATTTCCCCATATGGACATCGAAATTCCAAGGCGAAGAAAGTGTTGGTCAGTATTGCTACAATAGTCGCTCGAAACTCGTGAACAATCTCTTGTTCCTGTCTCTACACTTGGAACAGAATTTTGGTACATCTGAGCCACCATAGGAATTACTCCTCATATCAGGAGGCATCAAACTCCGATGCTTGAGGATGCAAGACGTTCGTAGTTGCTTCCTCTCATCGACGGGTCCTCCAGAGGAAAGGAGCGTTCGTATCCATGCGGGAGCGATGTGTTCTTTGGCTTGTGGTGAGACCTCCCGAGTAACATATAACATTGAAACAGCATTGATTCAATACTGATTCAAAATTCTGATGTTGAATCAACGGTGAATCAATGTAGTTTCAATGTTATGTGCTACTAGGTCTGTCGCCAAAGAAAAAGTATTGATCAAAGGGGCAAATTCAAAAATGTAATAATGGATTTCAAGCCATTGGGAAGTATTGATTTAAACGAGACGGCATGAGGAAATATTAGGTGGGAATGGGCGTTTCCAAGGGAGGAACCCCCATCTGTTATCAGTCTGATGTAAAAGCCCGATGCTCATGAATTATTCTAATGAGGCATGCGTTCTGTGCATCATGTTGACGCAAGTATCCCAATAATCCAAGGTTGATGAACCGTTCCAGCATTTTGGCGAAATGAGCTCGTGGAATGGTTTTGTAAAGGCTTCCTAACAAAGGGAAGTTGCAAAGTCTGGCCGTTTAGGTCAATGTGTTTCAACCTCCCTCCCTCATTCATGAATGGCGGCATATGTTCCAAGTGCGGCACATGGAATAGGTCCAGAATTATGCCGTTCAATAAGACATTGTCATTGCGTGCCACATGTCAACAGCCCATGTTTGCAGTCGATGGGGGATTTTAAATTTTTTATGCCGCGTGTCACAAGACCATCATAGTGTTATTACGCTTCGGCACTGGCCACGCAATTCCATTTCCCAATGAAATTTAGCAATCATGTTGTTCAACTGTGCAACTACTCATACACACGTCATCTTTCACTGATTGAAATTCATCGCTGGATGCGAGTTGTCATTATTAGTAATTGCAATTTTAGACGGATGCATTGCGCTCCTCTGCCAATGACATCGAAGGTTGTTGCTCCAATTCTCAGTTAATTTATCTTTCAATATCTGCTTATTTGTGCAATGTGGCATTATAAATGAAGAGTTGGATGCTAGGAGAGGACGAGGGAGCGCCAGGTAACGGCCGGTAATCGAAGGTGGGCCTTCTGATTGTCGATAATACATTTGTTTCAAATGGTTTCCTACATTTTGCTCTCCAAAGAAAATTCCCTTCCTTCACAACACGAAACACTTTCTTTAACATAGCCAGGTGGCGTAGCTAATAAGCTCATGAAAACGCTCCTGAGTCTTTTGATACGGTTGTTTAGTCTTCCCGAACCGAACCGACTTTCACAGGGACTTGGATCATATTACAAAGACTGGAAATTAAATCTTAGAATTTCACTGCATGTTGCGGAATTCTCAGAATGGGCTAGCTTTTGAAGCTTCGTAATAACTAAGGAGTCACGAAACCTCATTTATTTTATTTAATCAATTAACTAAACGTAAGGGTCAGGGTATTGCCGTCTATCAATATTCGTTTTTCATATTCGAATAAGAGTCACATGTTTCTTGCTCATTCTCACAATTCAATTTATACGCTATTTCTGTCGTTCATAATGCATTTGTACATTTCGAAAAGAGGAAATTGCAGTTATCCGTTAATCCGTATTATTCGAAAGAGTTAAAATTCCCTCATGGCAAATGCTGCACGCCACTGCAAATTTTCCTGATGCATTGTGCAATCGATTGCACAGGTTTCGGGCATTGGAGCGAGAGAACATTTTTCGGGATGGTCGACCAAGACCAAATGGGCGAAAAATATTATAAGTGCTTCACGCTGTTCCCAAAGGATGTCTGGCCTACCGGGCCATTGCCGTGCGTGGCCCTTCACTTCACCTTCGATTTCAAACGTATCAAGAGGACTACTACATCTCAAGTGGGAAGGACCGACTCCTTTATTTACGAAGCTTGGTATCAAATACACTAAATTCCGGAGAAACGTCTGTCATTATTTCTTTTGAGCAGACGGAATGGATCGAAGTCTTCGTCCACGATGTGACGGAGCATTTCACAACCTTGGACCTGTTCAGACCGGAGAAAGTGGTCTTGTTCAACAACACCATCACCAGTCTCAATATCCGTCCCGAGGTCATACAGAAACAGAGCAAAAAGAAAGACCCTTGCTCCTGGGACCAAGACTACAGCTACACGAGAGTGAGTCCGGTTGAGGCAATAAATAAAAAAGTGGGAAGTTATTTGGTATGATGCATTTGCTAAGTATTTTGAATTCCCTCGATCAGTGCTTGGAGAACTGCTTCTGGGAAATATTCCAGTCAAACCCAGCCGAGACGTGTGTCATCCCCTCCCTCCTCCCCCAAGATGTCAATCTAACGGCACCAGAATGTAAAGATCTCGAGAGCGAGCAAAAGCACGACTGGAAGTTTCTCGCAGCCATTGCAGGGGTACGTTCCATGGCGTCACGTAATTGTAACTGTCCGAAGAAGTGCAAGATGACAGACTATTATCTGTCCTCTGACCCGAGCTCGACGTGTCAGCGCACCTATGCGCATGATACTAAAGACGGTGAAGCCAAGCTGTTCCTGAGCTTCCCTTCGACGCGGGTTCGTCTCTTTTCTACATTTTCACTTTCCCTTTTTTCTATTTAGAGAGGTAAAGAGCTAAAATTATGGAGAGAGCAATGAAGATTTTTACCTTATTTCGATTGAGACACATTCTCTCCATCGTGCTCAGGTCTCCATATCTACGTAATTTGGAAAAACAAAAGCTATCCGCTTTTCTAAGGGTACGTGGCCATTGGGATGAGTACTTAAAATACGATTTTCAAAAATTGATCTTACAGTTGCCTGAATTCGTGGAAAAGGAAAGAGTCACTTTGATGGATCTGCTCTCAAACATTGGAGGAATCATCGGAATTTGCCTCGGCTTTTCCCTCATAACCATCTTCGATTTCCTCGACCAGATTCTCTCCAGTCTCCGCAGCAAATTATTTTCACGGAAGAATGATGTCACTGACAGCAGTGACAACAATTAAGAAAATTTTGGAAAGTCACTTAATGCAATTCCGCCTTTCTGTTCTGGGTGCCTGACTAGGAATGTCAGCTACCGTTCTTTTGCTTGAGATGCTTTCTCTTATTGGGTGTGAACTTTCCTCAAAATCTCGGCAAGTTTTCTCGGAATGCACAGGTCTCTTACTCCTAAGGGTCCATTAGTATGTTATTGCATGTAAGCTCAAGGCTTTGTTTGGCTCAGTACATATCCTGTATTCCTGTGGGTGTGCCTTATTTTTCACTCTTTTATGCGGCATAATGTATTATTATTATAACCGTGCACAAAGAGACTCCAGGGCAATTTATTGGCCTGACCAATAGGATTTATGTTTCTTGGAAGCCAATTTCCTTTTTTTCGCACTCATTTCAATTCACACAATTACGCATTTTGTATTTGGATCAGTCCTCTCCCTCTATACCTTGCGATTTTGCGATTACTTTTTGTGATTGTAAGCATTTTATGCAGCTGAAGTTCAGGGCAGTACCGTCGCGGGTTTTTCAACTCTTAGAAAACATGAAATGAGTCAGAAATTACAGGTATTTGCTGCATCAGTCCACATCTTCACTCCAAATTCACTTATTCAAGTGCTTTGGCGTTTTGTTAGGCGTCAACTCAGCTCATATGTGAAGGGGTTCATAATTCTCTTCTTCGGGCTTTTATTGTCAGGTGTCCAGTTCATCTGATTTCCCGCAAGAAAAAAATATGCAAAACATGTTGTCGGACATGACATGGAATATATATCCCAGAAACACAAAAAGTGTACATTCGTTGCTGTTTACGCATCACACCCTCTTGGAAGAAAATCCAATCGAAACTCCATGCAAGTGATTTGTCTTCTCAGGTGTTATACAATATTTTATATCCATGTTTACTACTGCCCTCTGAAAGTGCCATTAATCGATCCGCACCACTGGGCGTTCTTGTAGCCACATAGCTAAATGGGAAATTCTACCATAACCTCTTCAGATTCAATGAATAATAAACACATGAATACAGCCTGCTGGCAAAGGGAGAAGGACGATCGATGCCCTATGCCTCGTTTGAGTAATTAAGGATTCATAATTCAGTAGTGCTTTCCATGAGTGTGAATGCGCCCATTTCAAAGGGAAGAAGGGGAGTACCACCTAGGCGAAAGGAGTCTGTCCAGTCTCATTCAAGTACTTTCAGACGCGTGAGAGCTGCATGGAAATCCTCTAATGGTAAGACTCTTTCATTCTTCATACTTCTCGCTTATTTTTCTCATGCCTTCGGGGGACAGAGAAGGCTGATCACGATTGTGATTATTACGTTCATTCGGAACGACTGAGTTACTAATCCTCAGAAACACAGTCAACTTGAAAGGATGTCACACTACCGAAAAATACATATGGGCCATTCCACGCCATATCGACCAGCGAGTAAGCTCGACCATCTCGGATATTGACGAAAAGCGGCATACACGTAGAGGAATCTATTTAAAGAGACCAATTTTTTTATCTTTCCCACAGATCTCCAGATACGTGCATTTTAAGGAGTTATAATTTTCGCTTCCAGCGCCCATATGGACTGGAGTTGTGAAACTGTTTCTGCAATAACTTCCCGTCTAGTTAAGATAGAAACTTCACACTGTTGTAATTTTAATTGTGAGATTGCCGGCAGTAAAATATTTTCAGACATTATTCTCTTAAGCTGAAACAATATTCTTCACTTGATCAAAACAGTTTGATCAAGTTCAGTGGCCAATATTGGCATTTTCCACCTCTCGAAATTCGTTGTTTCGATGCATCATTAAAAAGAGCAGGGTATGTCATTCATTCCTGAGGACACAAAATTCGATATTGGCACTCGATGAATTGACAATATATGAATATTTTAGTACGACTAAATTTTCACTTGTTCGAGAACTTTGACAAAAAGCGCCGACTACGCCCTTTTTAACAATATAAATTTCAAGGTCAGCACTCAATGGGTTCGCGAGATATAACTGTCTGTAAGCATGTTTATCCAACACTTCAAGCTTCAACGGACCAAGCGCCGTGGATTGCCCTCTAAAGGCGTACGCATCCAGCAGGACAACGCTCGCCCGGGGACAGCACAAAACACCTGGACAACCCTGCAGACTTTGAAGTTTGAAGGGTTACCACATCCTCCATATTCCCCGAACTTGGCATCGAGTGACTTTCACCTGTTTGGGCCACTCAAGCACGCACTTGGTGGCTGGCATTTCACGTCAACCGAGGAGGTTCAGGCAGCAGTGCATGACTGGTTGTGCAGTCAGCCACCAATTTTTTTCTCTGCAGGCATCCTGGCTCTGGTTTCGCGTTTGCGGAAGTGCAATTATGTTGCACTTCCGCAAGTGCAGTGATTATGTTGAAAAAAAAGCACAGCCATTTCATTTGCAATGCGATACAGACCCAAGTAATAACACTTCCGGTTTTCATTCGACTGTCCCTCGTACATTTGAGGAATGTCAAACCACCGACCCCAAATCTCACGAAAATAAGTGGGATACAACTGCAATGCAACTATCGACTTTAAACAGACATGATTTCAAGAAATTATAAGGGGATGCGTTTCATCTTTAGGGAAACCCCAATCGCCTGAATGCAAATGTTCAGGGAGGTTCCGCTCGTTAGCCTTAAACTCAAACCCGTTGTTTTAATTTAAGAACGCCCCGGTAGAATAGGGGAAGATTTTGAGGTCAGCCGGGATGCGGATCGGCTCGATTGGATTCATTTGACCAGTACATCGGGCGTGAAGCGAGTATGACAATCTAGTTTCCGGTCGGGTGAGAGGGAATGCCTTATTTAAAGAATTGAAGCTCGGAGGACAAAGCAGGCTTTGGACCTCAGCAATCAAGTTTCAGGTCGAGTGCGGGTCATGACGAGAGAGCAGACAGCCCGGGAGCAGTTTAGTATATTGCTATTCACAGTGCCAAAATTTGGCCTCATTACATGAAAATGGGATAATTTTTTGGACTTTTGATTCAAGAAGTATCGCTTCCAACAATGAACTTTCGATTGACATCTCACTCATGAAATTCCGTTCATTCGTCTAGGAGGAGATTCCCGGAGACAGAATGACTGACAGATTAGATATATCTATTATATGCATGGATCTTCCATGCAGCAGTGGTTGTTAATCCCTGGGTCGTGACCCAATACGAGCCATTTTGAGTGGGTCGTCAAGGGTCTCAAGTGACTCTCCGACATGTCCTTCATAGTCTATGTTGATCTCAAACTCCTTTCGGTGTGCAGGTCACATCGTCAAGTTCTAACCTCTCTGCGGGCCAAAGTTAAAGAGTCTAAAAGTTTTTCTTTATTGGGTATTGTTAGCCTGAAACGTTTCTCTCTCGGTGTACGCAGGTGGGTCGCGAGCCGCGAGACTGAGACCCCTGGTCCTGGTCACTCATGCTACCTAATTATGCCTTTCTTCCTATCAGTCTGTTAAATGATAAAAAAACGGAAGTCTGGATTCTAAGTTCATAATAGCCATGCTGATCTAGCATTTGGGTCGCAGCCATGAAAGGTTAAGAACCACTGCCATACAGCAAATTAGAAACCCAATGCTAAATGGGAAAGTGGCGACGTGGTAATGGTGATTTAATGGTAGCGAAATTTGAACCCGAAGTATCGCGAGAGCAACTTTAGCCATGTTTCATTACTCCAAGATCATACCACATGAATGCGATTCCCAAGGTAGCACAAAGGTCATAGGCGGTTCAGGCACTATGAACTGCTGGATTTCTGGCGGTGACGGGAACGTGGCGGGAAGTGGGACGTCCCGTTCGCATCCCATTGCCAACTGTGGGTAGAAGGGCCCCCTTCTCTCTTCCCATAATGTGCTTGGCATTCCTCTCGATGCAGTGCCAAGTGTTCCCAGCCTATGGCACCAATATTCCTCGTACTCTTCAAATGCAATTATAGACCTACCTTCCTGATTTAGCCAAGGCGTTCTTCCCCTCTTTCCTCCATTTATATGATAATGCATGAACAGATATGAGGAAAGCGTAGAAATATGATGTACTTTATTTACTGCAACATGACTGAGGAATATTAGATGTAGAGTTAAGGATGGAATACGAAATTGTATACGGAATCAGGAATGGTCAAGTGTGCATGAGATAACTTATACAAAATTCAGGACGATTTTGAAGTCGCCAAACCCGTACATTTGCATATATATCTCCGGTTACATCTTGCGGGGACAGCATATAATTCGGCAATACTTTCGTGCCGACTCTCGAAGAAGCCAATCGAATATTCATGGAGGCATTAGTTCCCTTCCGAGCCGGTAGTGCGCCACCAATGAGCGACCTGTTAATGTGCGATCCTCTATCGGTCCGAAAGGTGGCGGGGCAGTGCTGACACCTGGGACATGCAGCAGATTGCCCACGACTTAATAATGGTGGTGGGCTAAAACCAACCTTGGGTGCCAACTTAGAAAACGATTTTGGTTACACTGAACAGTTGTTGTGATCGATCCGAACCTTATCCCATGCACAGATCAAACGACTGTAGATGTGCAAAGGGGGATGTCTTAAAGTTAGGCTCAGATTTATGTTAAAATAAATGGAAATGAGGAACTTGTTCCATCATGTGCTCTAGGTTAGCCCAATCGTAGTCTTACGCGACAAAAGAATATCGTGTGATGAATAAGACGGGTTAAGTCATCCTAAGCACTCATCAATATAGCAACGTGAGATAGGTCGTTTATGCAAGGTTTCCACTGTCCTCGTTCCGCCTGGTTGCCAATAAAGTACTTCAATGTACTCGAGCCATCTCCTTCTGTTTCAAGATGGCGCTGATGAGGTCAAGGATGTTATGGGTTTGTAGCATACACCTTCGCTTTCAAAAAACCCCACAACTATTAATCACAAACCATCAGGTTTAGCAGCACTTGTCAAGAAAGGTCTAGGCTTTCGAATGATACAAAACTTTTTTCCATCAAAAAAAAAGAAAGACATAATGATGTACAAAACTTAGGGCGGGGTTTCTGGGACACCCTGTATTCCTCCTTGCTTGTTGTGTCACACAGAGCTGCTCTGACATGTCAAGAAAAAAATGAAAATAGAAATGATATAACCCCCCCATCTCCGTATCCTCCACAGCATTTACGACACGTTCTCGTCCAGGGGGGATTCCTCCCCCAAGCTGCATCGCTTCTCTCTTCGTATCACGAACGGATGCATCTCAGTTCCGTCTGCAAGCTCTCCTATTCCACTTATTTATATTTTATATTCTTATTCATTTATGTAACGATTCGTGTCGTGTTGAAAATAATCGAGGATTATTACAATAGAGCATAGAGTCAAATACAATAGAGTCAAATGCAGCATTATCTGGCCAGTTCAAAAATCGAAAAAATAATGCTCCTCTTTATAGAGCTGTATTATTCAATAGAGCAGAATTATTTTAGAGCTCGGTTCAAAAATCCACCCTTAGGGTGGATTTATTTTTGAGAAAATGCATGATAAATCCGGTAAATAAAGCAGCATTATCGGATAGTACTCTGTTCAAAAATCCACCCTTAGTCTCCGTTCAAACTGGGGGCGAGGTTTCTGGGATGCAGGGATTAAAAGCAGGGATTCAATCTTTTTGCCACTGAAATTGGTTCCCATTCTGATCACGACACATACGGCATCACTGGGGAAAGTCATTCACTGCTTTCTGGCACATGTCCAAGCTTATGGCATTCAGCTTGGTCATGGGCGTCCGCTGGTTTATTCCCAGGAGGGGGCAAGGCACAAGAATGGCAGAATAGATGCACACACAAGGGTAAATTATCTTTTGTAAAATGATGATAAAGTACAAGGAATTATACCGGGGTAATTCCATCTCAAATCAGCCAGAGGCTGGAGCATGACCCCCTCTGATTTTGATGAAAATTTTTAATGTGGTACCCCTCATGACCCAAAGTTAGAATGTAAAATTTTAGTTTTGGGTATGGAACCGTTTTAGCACAATAATT